>JAOYRR010000236.1:0-215183 GCA_038994665.1 Podotricha telesiphe | reverse complement strand
AAGTAGCGGAATTTAACGCCGCACTTATCATAAAGAATCCATGGCAAAAATGTAGTTATAAAAGTTTTCTTTTTGTAACTGAAATCAACGTGTACGGTTACCTCACAGCTATATTTTTCAGCAGCATTCACCCATTCGATACGTATTTCATTTTATGCCATTTCATGATGTGGGGTAGAGTTAAAGGATATTCGGCCAGCTCACGCAACAGTTACCCGTGTAATTGGCGAGCGGCGCGACGATAGAATGAGTACGGCAAGCGCTTCGGACACTGTTAATTAAAACGGTTTGGAATAAATTTGCTTATTAGATTCATTTTATGGTCTGTTTCCGGAATGTACTGATGTGAAGTTCTTTTTATATAGAAAGGCATATCTAGCTATAACAGGGGTTATAAATATGGGTACAAGTTCAATTTAAAATGGGGAAAGTTTGTATTCATTTAAAATTAGTATTTGACTAACAGCGGCGTTAATTTTTGTGAACCAGCATGAAATGTTTCGCAATTGAGTACGGACTGACTATATTTTATATCTAAACTGAAACATGTAGAATTTTTTTGTACAAAAACTCTTTTTTATGACAAATTCATTTTATTATGTGAACTTCATGATATTACTTTAAATTATGTATTATTATTTGGGCACTAGATTCAAAAGTTACTATGTGAGTGTATTTTTAATTCAAGCAAGAGTAAATAAAAGCAAAAATGAGTTATATCATACATTATGTATTCATACATAACGCATCTAAAAGCCATTTGCATTTAAAAGTAGCCCGAGGAAGCTGAATATAGTGGTTTTCAAAGGACATACACACGATGTTGGAGGCACGCTAAACCAACTCATTAAATTTCACTTCTTTATAATGCTGAGTGAATTGCGGACTTTGCGAGATAACATTTAAATATTTAATGTATAAATATATCTGCATTTGAGCAAATAATACTATGTCTTTCTTGCAATGCAATGTCCTTGCGGTCTCGTGGTGCAAAGAAAGGAAGGAAATGGCACAAAGTTTAAAATCTAAAGAAATTAGTCTTGTTGTTTTTAGCTGAACTGGTTAGTTGGTTTGAACTGTTTGTTTCAGCTTCACATTTTTTGCCGTATAGCAAGGCAGGCAGAGGGAAATGGTGTCAAAACATCTCGTTGCGCCGCTCAAATTCGAGACGCTGCGTTGAGCTCCGCGAATTAACAAGTAGCGGAGCTGGACACCGCACATTAACATCATAATACACTTTGCTTAGTAATACTTTCAGTATATCTCTATACTTTATATAATCTTCCAACGATACCTTAAAGGACCGGATTATGTCGGATTTTTACTCAATTCTTTGTCTTTTTCCTGTTAGAAAATCAATTGTTTAAGTGATATTTTGCAAGAACTTGGCTAAGTCTACCGCGTCATACGGTGCCTCAATCGGGTGCCCCAAACATGTGAGTGGACAGCTGGGACAGGCAAGTGAGCCGTGGCTTGTGGATTGGCACCACAGTCAAGTCAACATGTGTGTGGCCACTAAGATCCGGTTGCCGTCTTCGATATGAAGCGTGTTGTAAATCTAGCTAACTTCATCAACAATAATATGTTAAGTGACACTGATAATTATAGTGCTTGGTGACTAATTACATCGAGAACGTCATGAACGGTGACGGAGTGGAGTCCTCCTTACAAGAGGCTTGTGGTTAATTTATTACTTTGCGAGTAAGATCTGTAATAAATATTTATTTCTTGAATCGTTTTGTTTTACCGAATGTTCTAAAAATTTTATACTATACTACTTTATAATGTTAAAAATGTTTAACAAATAGCATTCTCTCTTAGTGTGTGAACAACATTTTTAAAAATCAAAAAATGTTAAAAAAGATTTTACACTTTGTATAAAAGCTAATTTTTCATTAAAGGCTAGCCACCAGCCACCTATAATGATTTCGACACAAGAGTACAAAATCTTGATCAGAACGTATGGCTCAATTGGCTAGTTCGCTTGGTTCTAGGCTTAAAACCTTGCTTCATTTAAACTTTTATGTTTCTAATTATTTTATTTGTTTAGTTGTTATTTTTACTACATGTATAATTTCTCACAGTGTACAAAATCTTTCCACGAGTGCTCCTCGCGAGGATTGCTGCAATTTGTACCACTTCGTTATTTTTCTTTATGAACAATATTTGTTCTCTATTCTTGTATTTAATAAATAAATTGTATAAAATTTTATTAAAAATATTTTAAGTCTTCCTTAGCACACAAGATATCAGGCGATACTAATCTAACAGTCAGTTTTCTATTACCCACCACTAACATTTTAACCACTGGGATATTAAGAGCGGAATTTAACGTAGTCAAGACCAGGCCAACTTAAACAATTCCTATAAAACACATTATGTCCAGGGCTACGCTGGTATCTACCATCCTTAATTACCCTAATATAATAGAGTCTTTGCTTCTTACAACTCTTCAGTAGCATATACATTATTCGCTAAACGACGTCAGTCTTTTGCTATAAATCCACCTATATTTTGTAAGAAAATAAAAAAAAATGGCATCACGAATTTCCTTAGACAAGCTAAGTCAGCGTGCGCTTGTTAATTTCGAAATTCAGGACGTACCTCCGGGGAAATAATGTAAAACAAACTTTTGTCAGTGTTTTATTACATATATATTTTCATATCACATAAAAGAAAATGTTTTAACCAATTATTCTTTCAGTCCATTTCCCTGCTTTTTTTTTTAAATGTTTGTTGAACATTAACGAGTCTTTAGCACTAGCGAAATATTCATTTAGTATACAACTGCTAGTTCAACTTGTGTCGTAATTTCAAAGAAAATAACCTTTTTTGAATGATATTTTTATTATTAAAGAGATCTTTTAGAAAAAAGTAATTTAATTTTGTATAATCGATGTTAATGTCATATAGTGTATTCAGAGAGAATTTGATTCTTAGTACTCGTCCACTCCGCACACAGTGCCTTTCGGTATACGCCGCATTCGACTGTCGCTTGAGAACAAAATATATTTACATCTTATTAAAAGAAAGTATGGTAAACTTAATCGTTCTTTATATTTCAAAAGCTTTTTCTTAGCTTTCAACATAACAACTTTAAATATATCTACTCTGACAACTTACATTATGAACATCACATTGTACAAACTAATTCAAATCCTAATGTAAAATAATCCACTGAAACAATACGCGGAGCTTAAAGTTCTGCCAGCAAACTTTTTTGCGAGTGAAAAGTTTACTTAACTTAGCTCCAGACGCAAATTACAAAATGTTCTTTACATACATTATGAAATCTAATGACAGTTTCATGATAATTTCTTATATATTCGCCAAGTTTTGTGAAAAAAATATATTTGTTAAAACTATCGTTGCCATTGAATTAAGAAGCGACTAACGTGTGTAATAGTGTAGTGTTTATATAAATTTGTATGTATATATCACATAGTACTTTCGTTTTTTTATTTTCTGTTTTATGCATTGGAAACTGGAAAAGCTATTGCAATACCTTTTCCAGTTTTCAACTTTACACAGTACAGTCAATGCGTCAAGATTAAAAACTTTGATATTTATATCTTGCAAGTTAAATAAGTTTAATAAGCTTCCATCCACGTAAGTTGGTGAATTGTAAAACCTGCTTTATTACATACATATTCTGACCACGTTCTCTAGTGAGTTCTTCTATCTATTCTAGAGAAGGAATTATTATGAAATTGTAAGTAAAGTAGGGTCAGTTCTCATATTTTATGTCAATTGAGGTACCAGCCTATGCCACAATGTATCTAGGGTAAGTACATACACAGAACTTTTACGTAGCATTTCGTCTCTACGTAAGTTTTAATCGAATTTACACTTTTTTATTAAAAACGTATAAAATTTTCAAAGGTATCGGGACTCGAACCCGCGCCACTTGGCAAGTCTTAGTATGTAAATAATACTTTAAAAAATTGTAATTAAAGAACTTAAACTTTTGTTAGAAGCAAGCAGACTATCACTCACCATCAGAGTCATCGTGTATAAAATGATATAAACAATTATCGTTAAAATTCAAGATGAAATTACACAGCGCCCATTACGTGCTAAGATAATGAAGGTGTTTTTTAAATTAATTTTATTAACGTCAGTATATTTTACGACCAGTCTTGATAAAATACTAATTTTATAAAGTAAATTACTAATTTTATATATCGCCACTTCTAAGAGCACCTTTTTGACTCTAATGAGTGAAAATAAAGACGTTAAAATTCTTTTCATAGAAACTAAGTAACTGGCTTGTTCTTTGATACTAACTACGGCAATATTATCAGTGACGACGTCGTGGAGCAGTCGGAACATATCTAAGTTTGCGTATTTGTTATAAGTTCAAAACCAAGTTGAACTTCACTAACTGGTTTCTACTGGTCTACGTCGCAAATTGCAAGAAACGCCTAAGGATTTAAAAGCTGAAATGACTTTTTTTACAGAAATACTGATTAAACCAACAACGTACCCTTATATATTAATACTTTGACATACACTATTTTATAAAGTGACTTGAGACTCGACACGTTGCGAAGACAATAAATTGATACAGTACTTTGTAAAGTCATCTAAAGCCCTTGCTTTGAACATGAGTGTGTCTTGCAAGTCCCTTCAAAATAACTGATGTCAGTATAGCCTAAAAGGAACCTTTTTGACGCTGTGGTTTCGTTGGTAGAAAATCATTTGCTATGTTTCTAGGTCCTTATGGAACAAAATGGTTATAGCTAAAATTTTATTTAAATGTCTTTTTTTGACAATTATCACAAATTAGCGTCAGGTTCTATAATTCGAAACTAACCTGCAGGAAAACTTTCGGCCACTTTTAACGATAATTATGAGTCCCTATAGAACAGTATTAAATTATATATGCCAATATAATAATGTACACTACAAAAGGTCTTTTTACCTCTCTAATTATTTTATACATCTTTGGTTCCTTTTTGTTTCTATTATTGTAACTAAGTAAATAGCGAAGCTATTATAACACTAGCACTTTAGCTGTGAACTTTTAATTAAATCTATTTAAAAAAAATGTAGCTTACATTAGACCTTTTAATGTGTATCGTAGGTTATACAATAATATTTAGGGAAGCAAATTTAAATTCAAACAATATAATTTTAATGAAATATGTTAACAAGGTACTAATCCAATGATTTTATCCATCTTATACTTGCTAAGTAATATTTTTTGTTTGTTTCAGGTAAAATGTCAAGATTTCTTATTCTAAACGCGGTGTTAACGCCGGCGCAGGTAGTAAAAATACAGTAGGGTATTGGATTGATAATATGATAATGTAAGAATTTGAAAGAAGGCTTTATATCTACATATAAAACATTCATTTCACATGTAAAATATGAGTTTTGAAATATAAAAACAATTAAGTGAGCGAGACGCGATGCCTCTAAATGGACAAAGAAAATGAGTGACTGGTCTCCAGATCCTTTCTGAATACATTCAAAACTGCAGTATTTACGTAACCACAATAACATATTGACATTTTCACATTTCTTCGATACAAGAAATACAAGAACCTGTCGTTACTAAGCACTATTAAGCATTTAAAATTACAATAAAGTGTTTTCCATATTAACAAAGCTCATATCTCCGCGCCATTACCTCGTAAACAAGGGGCCGCCAGACTGCCCCACAAGCATTATATTTGTAGATGTTGCCAATTTAGGTTGTATTCAACGGTCGGTTACACAAACTGTTACCTATTTAAAGCTTAACGCCTTTTCCCGTTTAACTGGGTAGTTAGAACCTATTGTCAAGATATTACGTTTTCCATTTCCGCCCGCAACCAATCTCGTTTACAGTCAGACGATGACCTGCCGCGCGCCACTGCCCCATGAGTTCCTCTAATGGTTTTTTCCTCTACATCCGTATGTAACATTAACATTATAGTCGGATATATATATCCGACTTTTACTGACTTCACGTGTTTTTAACACGCTTATAATAGTTTCTATCTATCTATCAATCAGGCAATGTATTAACGTAATGTAGAAATATCTTAAAACTCTAGTAAGTTCTTTGATATATATAATATTGGTGTTCGAAAATATATTGTAGAACCCGACGTTTCGAACACTTTACAGAGGTCCGTGGTCACAGGTAGACTGAGGTGGTATTTGTCTGTCATTTGATACAATTATTATATCAAACTACCGCCAACGATTTCTTAGTTGCCTCGCGTGCTGCCCTGGATTCTTGCAAAATGAGCTGACGGTATCTTGCTCTCTGGTGTAATCGGATTGAGACTTCAAAGTTTTCAGTATTGGGTCCCAGGTGGTGTCAAGTTTCCAACCGTCTTCTATATTGCAATTAGGGTGTTTTTGTATTTCAATAGCCTCGCGGGTCATCCTTGGGATACTTGGGAATTAGCAGCGAGAAACTAGTGTTAAAGGCATTGCATATCGAGTAGCGGATTTCAACGCTGCGTGTTTATTTTCAACAGTAAATGATTACTATTTACTTTAAAATCTCCATTTATTCCAGTAGCATATTTGTGTAGGGCGTTAATGGACTTACATCGTATACTACATATAATTAAAGTATTAACAAGCGAAATTAAGCTTTTGATATGGACTTTCAGCTTGTAATTTTAAGTAATTTAAAAGCTTTATTGAACTACTGTTTTTGCATTATATAACTTTATGTAAAACTTTATGTCGTTATGCAGATATTTTTTTAACTTTTACATAAATATGATTAGAAATATAGAGATATGATCTTTTATGCAATTAAATTATATAAAATAACAGTTCTCTATAATGATAGTTTACTTAAATTTCATAAACCAGTGAAAAAAATCGTTGTTTGGTGCCTTTCTTTTTTGTATGTCACATATTGATACAGAAAAATATTTTTAATAAACGTATAAAAAATTGTATCGTAGCGGAACTCGAACCCGCACCTCTTGGATTCCGTCCAAGCGCTCTAAGCGCTAAGCCATAAGTTCGTCGCAGAACCCGTTGATGCCCGATACGTTTTCTGAAAATGTTTTGCAATACTATAAAAATGTTAAAATACGCACATATCGATGTTTATTCTAACAATTCATTTAGACTAATACAAGTATCGCGTTACATGCATTAGATGCCATACTTGAAGTAAATGGAGAACATTAAAATAAGTTCGCTCTGCCTTCTGTGTAAAAAGCAAACAATATAAAAAAAGAAAGTTATATTTATTAAGTTCATTATATCGATACTTCTAATAAATGAGAGAGAATCATATAACAATGCAAAGCTACAAGACAATAAGTTTAATTTGAAACTGTGTAAACTCCTTATTTACAGCGCGCCCAGTATTTCATTAGCCGACCCCCATCCGCTGTCCCCACACGTCACACACTTGTTAAGGCCTTCATATAATCCGTAGCGAAAAGGATAAATGTCTCCGTTGACAGCCTTTTGTTTGCGGACTGCTAGACGCATGAAAAATAACCCAACCCGATGTCTTTAGGGGACTTCTATTCGGTACAGTGGCAGTTGTAGCGGAAACTAATGTCATTATTTATTTTTATGCACTCAGAGATGTCAATTAGCGAGCAATATAATTAAAGTTGAAAGTATTTGAGTATGGTTGATTCATTATTTTTCATTATTTTGGTGCAAGATTATTATTATTATTTGAACTATGATTTAATAAGTAAAGTTCGTTGATGAGATGAGTTCTATGAAAACATTTGTTCTCAGTTTTTATATTTGAATTCTGAGTGACATGTAAATGATCGAGCCACACCGACATATCCTTAAATAAAAATTTGACTGCTGGCTGATTAGTACAATTCGCAACAACCGAATTTCGGTTTCAAGGTAAATTTAAAACTTAATTAGTTAGAAGGTAGTTTTAAACGAGTTTTATAAGCGTTTCTTAATCGTTGCAAGAAATGTTATACACTAACTTTTAATCGCAACTGCACTCTTACTTGCAACTGAAAACGGTGTGTCGCTTAAGAATAATTTGAACAAAGAACAAGATTCTTACTACTGTAGTAATCCTTTTTAGGTTAATTCTATATATAATTTTTGAAACAGCTACAGCGTCTTGTTTGACAGAACGACTTTCGTTCAAGACAATTTATGTTTTTGGATAAAAATGGAAGGGTATTTTTTTTATGAGATTTTTTTTATTTTACGTAAGGTACTTAGAGAGGCGCAAAAATAAAAAAAATAATTAGGTATAGATATATTCTAAGTAAACAAAAACGCTTTAAATCGAACCATACCTCTAACCCTTTCTAGAGCCCTTATGTTCCGAGCCGTGTCTCTCGATTCGCAGCCATTTTTGGGCTCTTTCTCCCCCAATAATCTCCTTTGATAAACTTTTTAAGAACATTCCCCTAAGAGGCCGGCTTTTGTGTTTTATGTAAACTTTTTTATGCAATCTCCACGATTTGTGGGACTTTAATGCCATTGTCACCGAGTTAGAAGACAAGTTTTAATCTGAAAAGTTCAAGATTCGCAGTTTGTAAATAACAAATAGTCGTTGAGTTAGTCTGGTGATAATCATTTTAATTTTTGTATGTAATCTTACCCCAAATATTTGTCGCTGCCAAGTTGTTTTCTTTATAATGTGTTTATAATACTGTTTAAAAATGTATTTATATTTCCTCGCAGCAATCCATGGTTTGAATAGAAAGCCTAGAGATAAATCACTCCGCTCTCCACTCTCTCCCAGTTTCAGGTGGCAAATTTTCCCAATCAGAACAAGGTATAGTTATATTATACTACTAGTAGCCCCGTTTATGCGAAAACACAGTACGTGTAATTTTCATAAAAAGAGATACAAAGTTTTTGCTCGTCGTATCAATATATAGATCAGTATATTTATATAAGTTTTTTTTCCGAGTGAAATTTTACTCTAAAACTATCACAGTCAGGCATATATGTTAGTTCTGAACTTACTTTAAAATATTCTCATTTTCAATACATAGTAAACTTTATTAATAAACAACATTCCATTGCAACTACTTCATGGCGCCATACGTTATCAATTACGTCCAAATCTGGATATATCGTCTAAAATGTAGATTATCTCTCGATCGTAAATCTCAAGCCCCAGGTGTCACCATCCAGCCGCAAATCCAGGATCGAGTCTTTGACACGTCAACGCGATTAATGTTCGACCTTCCCTTCTTTTAAGATATATCAGAACTTAAAGTAAAAGTGGCCGTGGAACTTTGTAGAAAAACTAAAGTTTTCCTTTGAAAAAGGCTAGGATTTTTTCGTCATTGTCGTATTTTATTCTCAAATAATAAGCTGGATGCACAAATGTTTATATAAAATAAAACTTTGAAATTGTTTTATTTGGCAAATAATTGCAGGGTAAAATTAAGGTTTTTAAACTTATCCCTGATTTAAGGAAAGTAATGTAATTGACTTCAACAATAAGTCACATGAAATAGACAAGAGAGTTAAAACAAAGTAAAATTGAAGTATATTCTCAATGTACTTCAATTTATTAAATTAATATTTACAATTTTTCAGAAATATTGAAGCCGACGTGGCGCAGCTGTTGTGGGTTCGATTCCCACTCGGAAGAACGGTTATATTTCAATTATTTCCATTTCTCCGCTCTGGTAAGACAGCGCAACGTTCAGTTCCGCCACTCAACACGTAATGTCTACATTTCTGACGGAAAGTAGAGAACAAAGTGTCTTGACACTAGGTTGTTTCTGGCTACCCTGCTATGCGATAAAAGACCCTGTACTTTTTAAAAGTATTTAAAAAAAATAACAGCTTTAAGAAAGAACAGATATCGAAATTGGCTGAGATTTGTAAGATAGACTGTTCTGACTCTCTCTCTCTCTATCTCAACCCTGGTGTATGTAATAGATTCGTAAAGCACAAAAATCATATAGCAAATATCTGTGAAGAATACTAATTAATTTATTTTAAGGCAATTACTGTCTTAAAATGCTTAATTCGTTTCGTATATTCGTAGAACACCAACATACAAACAAAATCGTAGTTCTCAGTAAAAACGACTTACAGCGAAGCTTACAATGAAGCTCATTACTGTAACAATACTAAAACTAATGCGCTTTTGACGTTCTACTGTTTACATTACACGTAAGATTTACTATTTTGGTTAAATTTTCTTTTTTAGTGAATTACTGTAGTTGTTTTTGTTTAAGTAATTTCTAAATGCATCTGAGATAATGTTTATTGAGTGTTAGTAGGTACAAATATTGTACCCTTTTGCTTTGAGTGGCGGAGCTTAAAATTATTGATGTTATCAGTCCCCCGGGACCCACATGTTGAACCCACATCCAGAAGAATCACTTTTACAGTCAGAAGCTGTCCCCCCACTGCTCCAAAAAATAGTATTAGTATTAAATTCATTGATGTGTAGCCGACGTGTAAAACTTTGTAAATTACCTCAACTTTAAGCATTTGTCTCTTATCTCTACAGTTTTTCTGTTGTAATAAGATTGATGGTCGTGTTGCAATTTACATACAATTATTTATTTTTTATACCTATTTCCAAGTCACAAACTGCTTTTACATTTAAATTTTACTTGGTTGAACGTTTCTATAAAACACTAGTGCCCGCTCGCGTGAATTATAGCTGGTGCGTATTTTCGGCGACCTTTTCGTAAATCAACGAAATTCCTGCAAAATTAAAAAAAAAATAAAAAAAAAGAGCGTATGTTCATATCCCAAGACCCTCAAATATCTCTATATAAAATTTTATCACAATCGGTTCAGCGGTTTGACCGTGATGACGTCACAGATAGACAGAGTTACTTTCGGTATTTATATTAGTATGGATACTCTGCTCATTAAAACGCAATGTGTGGAATTCGCTAAAATGTGCGGAACGCAATATCTTATCACTAGATCCTCCCTGCTTAGCTGCTAGCTGTGTGGGAACAAAAATAAAGCTGAAAAAAATATCGCAGTCAAATTCAGAAACGTTGATATTCAAATAAGAATGTATCGCAGTCCCACAATCGCAGTTTTTTAGTGATTTGTCTAAGGCTTTTGGCCGCGTGGACCAGGATACCGCTTATTCACTCGCTCCCATTGCTTCGTAGCTTACTAATAGGATTCAGTATGTTGCAATAAATAATGTAAAGTCTTCCGGTTGCTATCTACGGATGGGTGTGCCACAAGAATCGATATTAGGGCCTATCTTATTGTTAATGTATATAAACGATCTTCTATTTTATGCTATATTGTGTTGTTTGCTGATGCCACTTCTTTAATTTTTAAAGTAGATCATAGTAAAGATAATTATGACGAGGTAAATATATCTTGGTATCGCGAACAAAACTAAATGTGTAGAATTTACTATGGCCAATGTGATAAGACAAAAGCTTAACTTAAGTCGAGCTCGGAAATCTTTTGGAGAAGTTTTTAATATATATACAATAATATTTTGTTTGTCCACAAAAATATACCCGATTATTTAAATAACAGTGAAAGACACGGTTTTCGCCTTGCAAAGGTGAATAAATAATTTATGTCACATGGTATACGTATGTATATTAAGATTCCACAAATATTTTCAGACTTGCCACTTGAAAAACTTAAAATCAAGATTAAAAATATATTATTGAGGACAGTATATTATTTTGTCCATGAATACTACTCTGATATTAATGTGTTGCATTAAATCACTCGGGAGGCTAATAATAGATATCGCAAAAATAGAGCAAACGTTGAGTTTCTCGCCGGCTCTTCTCAGCAGAACTGCCTTCCGATCTGGTAGCTGCCGCTAGCACTGACAAAACTGACATTTAGTTTTTATTTGATGATTGGAAAGTGCTAGCCTATTTGAATAATAAATATTTAATTTTGAGAACTCTAAGAGACAATATTTGACGTACATCTGCGACAACTTCAAAAAATTATGTTAAAACGTAACGACAAACTACAGCATTAACTTTCACCACACAATGTGCACATATAAAATGCTTCTACTGGCGTGGAACTAGGATCTGATGAGAAAAATCAAATTTTCATAACATAGAGACACAAAATTTTAAAATTTTACAAAGTTTGACCCAGAAATGTCGTCTCGCAGTTTATATTGAAATCTCTTTACGATGTTTTGAATTTCCCCCCGTTTATACTTTCATAGGGTTTTCACTGAGTTTTTACGGTTAGATACCGACAGGAAAGTACAACCGGTATTTACCATCCGTCGGTGAAAGTTACTTCAGTTTTAGGCTTTAGATGCCCGTTCGTAGTTTTGCTTTTGTCATGAATTATGTTTCATTAAGTTTCATCTATAGATTTTTTTTTCAGTTGCTAAGTTTTTAGATATCCTTGAGGGTGGGCCTATGTTCGACAATGGACGCTTAAGGCTGAAACGAACTGATTTGTTTATTATATTAATTTATTTAAAGGAATAGGATGACGTAATTTCGCTGAGAGCGACATTTGTAATTTTATTATTTGAGCCAAGTTTAGTTAGACAAGCTCGGCTCAGTTATTTTTATATAACACACTGTAAAACTATTTAACCAAAGAAACATTTTGTACTATAAATTATATTTCGCCAAATCCGTTTTAGATTTGAACTTTTATTATTTATATAGTGTTTGCTTTAAAATTATTCAAGATTTTTTTTATTTATGCAGTGTCTGACTATAATAGCCATTGGTTGCGGCTAGTTTAATAAAATATAGAAAACGAAAAAAAAATTGTAACGACATTCAATTACATAGTGCATCCTACTTTCTTTGTTCATCATCATCATCATCAAAGGCACTATAGCCGCGGACATATAGTGGGCCTTTGCCTAGTCCAGAATATCCCTCTATTCTGCCCTAATTCTGGATCCCGTCTTCCAGTTTCTTACGCCCAGAGTTCTCAGTTCGTGTTTTGTTTCTTATCAACATCTGAGTTTTAGTCTGCCTAGGTCTCTAAGTCCATCCGGTGCATAAGGATTTAGGCGTTCTAGACTCATGTATTATCTGCCCATGTCCGGGTCATCGTAAGCTACAAGCTTTAAGCTGCAAGCTTTTCTCTACCTATAGAAATATTCATTATTGCCGTTCCCTAATAACGTAATCCGTCGTTAATTTTCCGCCTTTTATAAGGTGGGTTGGCGTAACTCAACGCCACACTTAACGTATTAAATTATTTATATTTTCTAATTATATACTATATAAATATGTATATTTTCTAATTAACCAATACGTTAACTTATTTTTCTAAAATAAATATGAAATATAATCAAACTGTATAAAGTCGTTAAAAGGTTTCACACTCAAATTACCGCGAGCGCTCAATGATATCGCAGACACTGGATATTGTTTAGAGAGTGTAAAGCTATTAGCGCTTCCGGTTACAAAGTGTGCTACTCTTTCATTAAAAACCGCACTCAGACACGTGAGTGAATGCTTAATTATCATTATAACATTCTAACCTAGTAGTACAGTAGACTATAAACGGAATTGATCGCGGGTTTAAATATCACTCGGTATTATGATTACATTTTTGTTATTGTAATTTTTCCAGTCTGCTAAGAAAAAGCGCGGCGTTCAGTTCCGCTATGCAACACATAATGTATGGAACGGAGTGTCTTATCATCAGATTTTCTCTGCCAAATTGCAGTCAAATTCAGAAATTGCGACAACTTCAAGAAACTAATATAAAATGTAAAACGATTTCTACAACGTAATAAATAACAATACACAGCGTTGAGTTCCTATACTCTATTTGCAGTTACTCGAAATTTAGCTGAAAATCGAGAAAGAAGAGTTTTAACACTAGTTTCTGTTTACATTACTTAGCTATATAAAATATTTAAGTATGAATATTATTCCAATAACACCCTGAAAAACAATCAGCGCACACCAAACCTTTAATATGTATGCGTACAATTAAAAAGTCTTTCAAGCATAAATCAAAGGCAATTTCTATTGCAATTGATCTGCAAATTTATTTTTAAACGAATCGAAACAAATAAAAGTTCTAAACAAAAGGTAATTTAAAAAGCATTTCTGTAAAAGCGATAGGTTTTAACGTATTGCGTCCGCGGTGAATAAACAATGGGCACAAATGAGATTGCGATGGTGTGAACTGAGACGAGCCAACAATCCCGCAGGGCTTTATAAATTGCCTAAAGCTGCGTAGTTTATGCGAAAACCGAGCTTGTATCAATCTGTTAGTAATCGGAATAAAAACCCGTGAAAAAGGCTTAATTTTATGATATTATCTGGTCAGTAGTGGAATTTAACGCATTGTTGTAACGAAGCGAGGGGAATAAAAATATTTCAGTCAGGAACAGTCTACCTGTAACCACGGACAACTGTAAAGTGTTCGAAACGTCGGATTCTAAAATGTATTTTCGAATACCAAAATTATACGCGATTAATCCGGTTAAAATAGTTTCATTTCAAAATGTGTAATAATCCTGAAAATCAAGGAATAAAAATTTTTTTTACTCTTATGAGAATTAGTCAGAGAGAACCTAGTGTCAAGACACTCCCATCTCCATTTTCCTAGTCACCGCTGCACTTTGTCTTAGCAACCAGAGTGGAGAAATGAAAATATAAATATAACAATGCCCCCGAGTGGAAATCGAACCCAAAATGGCCTCAAGTATACATCACCCTATAATATTTATTTACTCCTTATGATATAAAATAATTATCTTTAAAAGCGAATGCTCTAAACACACCCTTTGTGTGTAAACGATATAGCAAAGGTATCTGCGAGCGGGATCTCTTGGAAAACGAAAGAATGGGAGCATCCGAGCGAACGCATGAATACAGGATTAAATGTGGGATAGGGGCTGATGTTTATTTATTGTTCGCTTTTTCATGGCCTGTTAGCTTTTTTCTTTTAACATCGTGTAAGTGGAACTGATATGTTCGTGAAAGCAAGTGAAAATAGCACCAATTTTATATATTTTTTATTTTCCTCTGTATAATTTGAAACAGCATTCCAAATCAGCCTTTTCAAATTTTGTATTTTTTATATTGTCAAAACACAGCGTTGTTTGAAGTGAAGATAATAAAACGATTTATTTCGATATTGCCAAGAGGTCTTTTAAGTAGAAGTTTGTTTGTGTATGTTCCAAATGAGTGAGTTTCTTAAGTTCTATATCATTATAAAATCTGTGAAAAAAAATTATAATATTAGGATATAATGTCGCATCTTTAAATCGCCAGTTGAATTTGAATTTTTCATACAAACCAAGAACTTTTCGGAACTGATCTGATCGCTCCAGAAAAAATAAGTAATAAATATCACTGGAATAATAAACAGAAAATAATAATTTTCGACGAAAATGAAACTTGACAAAATAAAATACACTTAAGCCGATTAAGAAGCAACAGTTGAATCCCTTCATGACCCGCGCTTGTTTTTACTAACAATAACGCGACGTCTTGACATATTGTTTTAGAAGGACAATATCCGATAGAAATGCTTTCATTTGGTGCAATTTGTTAAGTGAGCTTTTGTTTTGGAGGAAAAAGGTTTTTGTATTGTGTAAAAAGTTGTAGTTTTCCAGTGCCAAGATGTATGGAATATTATTTTTTTGCAGCTTTACGCTTTTTCTCGCAAAGTGGGGTGGTGAAAGAAAACATACAGTCAAGACACTCCGTTTTCCACTTTCCGCTCGAAATCGAGACACTGCGTGTTGAGTGGCTGAACTCAACCCCGCTCTGTATATTTTATACCAGAGCGGATAAATGAAAATATTTTAAATATGATAATTCTCCCGAGTGGGGATCGAACTCACGACGCTGTTCCGGTGCGCCACGATGGCCTCTGCATAATTACAAAAAATTTTATAAATTGACGTGAATGTTAGGTATATAAAATTACAATTTACAACATACTTTTTAATTAATTTCCTTCTTTGATTAACAAAAAAAGCTTTGTGCTAGATTTTTCTCTTAGAATCATTCAATACTAATTCAATCAGGAAATGCAGTTTATATATAGTAGTATACTTAAAGCAAATTTAATTATATCCAAGTATTGTGATGAAAATGAATAGTTAAAATTCGCCTCTACCTATATAATTTTGTTTTATTTAGTTTCTTTAGATTCTTCTATGAAATTAAGTATAAACTTTACTTTATATAAATATGAAATGTACGAAAGTATCTGTTTCCTTTTAAAAGGCTTCAAAATGGAGCTTTGAGCTTAACAGTGGGTCTATTTTTTCTAACAGTGTTTCAATAAGGAGCAATAAGCCCGACCGCGGCCCGCCTGTTGCTCGATCCGACGAAGATTGATGCACAACTATGAAGTACGCCTGTAATAACTTTAGTAAGCTATCAAAACTGTATTTCATGTAACTTTTAAAATATTTTTAATATGATGGAGGCCATATGCGGTATGTATAAAATAAAAAATAGACCCTCCTATATTTTACTGAGTATATTCAATGTAATCAAGTTCAACTTCCGCATAGTTCAGTTATTTAAGTTTAGTGTTTCGAATATGTCAGTAGTGCATCACTTCGTCAATGTCACGCGCAAGATTCTTCAAGACACAACACTTCTTTCTCTATTTAAAAAAAATAAAATAAACACGTTTTTAATAAGTAATTAAGTATTACATTCTTTATTGCGTTTAAAACATACATTACAAATGGAATAAAATAATTGAAATCATCCTAAATATGATTAGTTACTGGTTCAATCCCCACTTAAGAAATTATTATATTTAAATTATTTTCATTTCCCCACTCTGGTATGATCACAAGTCTCGAAATGTCTGAACTCTGGTGGAAAATGGTGAACAGAGTGTCTTGACACTAGTCAAACAGAAGTACACTACTGTTGCATTTTAAAAGTGTATAGAGAACCACCTTCTAGAGGGATGAGATTATAATATTCCATTTAACTAGTGGAATCGAACGAGTACCAGGCAACTGGATAAGAAAACGGTGAAAATATACGCTAAGACAAAGTAACAAGAATATAAGGTTCATATATATATATAAGGTACAGGCTCGTCCCATTTACTCTATGTCGTCATTCAGCTTTCGTAGTGAATCATGTAAAAATGGCATGTTTATTTCTTCATAGAAAATGAACACCATTTATAAACGTAATAAAATAAATGTAAAATATACTTTGTGGTTAAATGTCGCGTCGTCAGCAATATTTATATATTGCTATATATAATACTCATTCATCGTATAACTCGAGTTGCGACAAAAGCCTACGTAGTTCTAGAGGAGGGTTTGATAGTACCTGTCAGCAATAACGAGGGATTTTAAATGCTCTTTTTCCTAGTGAACTCGGTTGTATTTTTTTTATAAAGCTGTTTAATATTTGGCGTCGTTGTGGCGCAGCGGGTTTTGTTTGTAATATTTTTAGTTGTCAAGTCTGCTCTAACCAGAGCTGAAGTGACGTTTAATTCCACCTAAGCGTCTATGTATGGGAGGAAAGTACCTAGCAGTTTCTTCGTATAGCTTCCTTATTTGTGCTTTACTTTAATGTAACCTAAGACGTAAAAAGTTATTTTCGCAATAGTTTCATTTTGAATCCCATCCGTGGAAAATGTTTATATGAAAAGTGCAGTTATGTGTGTCTCTGCTATACTTACAATGCCATTAAGGTGGAAAATAGAAAAAATTAAGGAGATATATATAGAATATAAGGTAATAAAAAAAATGTTCTAAGAAAAATATATAAAATTAATATAAATTGATTTCATCCTTTTGGGATCCATCCAAACGCTTTAGCCAATTAAACTGAATACCATACGTTGTTATCAAGCCATGTTAAAATTCTTATACGTTTGTTACAACTTTTCTTGTAAATATTTTGAAATTATTATACTCGTCTAATTATTTTTTAATATCTTGATATAACATTTTTTTGAGTGTTGCTTAAAAGTGAATATATTTCGCTACAATAATTCTTTTCTATGTTATTCTGCAAAATACAGAAAATGTATAAAGTCAAAATAATAAGTATTGACGATATAATCATTATAATAATATATATCATTTTATATAATAAAGATGTTTATTTTACGAAATAACATATATGTATTGCTCTTGTTAGAGCGGGTTATGAATTAGGATTTGCGCGAGATGTATTACTCATTAAAATGTACGGGATTAAGAGTGTTAGGAAAGAGCGATGGTCCTCGTTTATTAAACACTTTTTTCTGTATTTACCACAAAGCTCTATATTTAGGTGTATTTGTAAATTATCATTAGTCAAAGAGTGCTATTAAGCAGCTTCAGGCGTGTCCCTTTAGTAGGAGTGGTTGAAATTTAAATAATTAAAAAAGAATCATTCCACCAAGTTGATATCCAACCTACATTAATCGTGTATACGGTACAGTTTCTCATACACTGCACTCAATATTATAAAAATTTTTTTCAAAGGACGTATTGTTTTTAGCAGATTATATAGAGATTGAAGCACCAAACGCTATGGTCCCTGCACACTACGCGTTATTTGCCTCATCCTCCGTCATCAACGTCTCAACCGTGATCTCCGTAGGATCCTAGTGCCTTTTACGAGACTTTTACACACAATTTACAATACACAGTACACATTAAAAAGAGCACATAAATCAATGTAACTCAGAGTGTACGCCATCCCAACGTGATCGTGTGAAGTGGCAAAGCACATGATGGTCGGGATACCAATCTCAATTACAGAAACTTGCTTCGTACTAAAAAATTGACCATTATATGAAATAGAATCCATCCATCGGGCCATCGTGGCACAGCGTAACAGCGTCTGACACACGGCACACGGGATGGCTGTGGGTTCGATTCCCACTTGGAGTAATTATAATATTTAAATTGTTTTCATTTCTCCGCTCTGCTGACAAGACAACCCGAGACATTGCGAGTTGAGTTCCGCCACTCGACACGCAATGTCTCGGATTCGAGCGAAAAGTGGAGAACGAAGTGTCTTGACACTAGGCTATCTCTGTCTGTGGGAGAATGCATGATTTTGAAAAAATATATGAAATTGTAAAATTCAACAAGTTTCATAATATTTTTTATTCGTTCTGTATTTTTCACTAGAACTTCCTTTAGAAAAAGATTGTGTAGGAAGTTGCAATTGCTGCTGATAACTGGTCGTTGTGTAAATACATTCAAACATACGTATATATTTATGGAATGGTTGGTCCTTTCATATCGTAAATGTTATATTTATGAAATTTGTTCACGTCCAATGATTTCTTTTGGATTTTTGCACGATTTAATCCCCCTTTATGGTTATTGGCCACGCGGCGTCGCTCTCAGATGCTGGTCAAACATACTTCCAAATATTTTTATTATTATATATATTTTTTTCATAATATAAAATAACACTGTCGTGGCGCAGTTGACGTGTGTCGTGACAATACACGCGATGGTCTTGGATCGATTTCAACAACTTGTTTCCGTCGCCCAAGACACATCCCTCTGCTACTACTCTACTACTTGAACGAAATATTGTCGAAATATTGTGGGTGGGCTAATACCATGCTTTAGTAGACTTTTGCTAAATATGAATTTCAATCTGCAACTATCGTGTTTTATCAGATAAATCTAAACTAAGCTATAAGTGATGTTTTATTTAAATATTTTAGTATAGCTTATTTTTCCACTATATATGTGCAATTTTAATTATATCTTTAATATATAAAAGCTCTTATTCAATATTAATAGAAATGTGTTTTCTTTTAGAATTCTACGAGAATATATAAATGTAAAAAGCAATTAAGAAATGTGCTAGGAAGTTGACGATACGATAGTATTTTTCAAATGTACGGCAATAAATTGTTTTATCATATTTTTCTCTTTGTTATAACAATCTTTCGCGATTATAACGTCAGTTATTTGACTGCACTGACATGGTAGTGGATTGTTTCCTCACTCCTAGGATAAAACGAGCTGAAAGCAGAGAATAGAGAATTTTAGCACTTAGACCACTTCATATACCACGCTAGTTGTGGGAAGTGCGTGAAGATAAAAAAAAACTAGATATCAAAGCTCTATAAAAATATAGATATTGTTTTACGAAAATAAACAACAAAAACAACTAAAGTATAACAATCGTATAAGAATTTCAACAAAGCTCGATGAAAATGTGTTACTTAATTGTTTAATTGGGTAGAGTACATGGAATTCAAGAGGCGCGGTCTCAAATTTCGAGCTCCAATTTTTCCACACAATTTCAGCTCTTTCAGTACTTTCGTGATTGTGTCCCACATGCCGCAGTTCACTGTGAAACATGTAGAAAAACTATCTGAACGAATTCCAACAAAAGCGAAGCTCTACATTTCGTTTCATCGACAATATCACTGTAATCAACGTGTAACGTAATTAAAAATTCCATTCAATATCGGCATTTGAAACATTTTAACATTCCATTTTTACCTGCAACGCTGTACGGTACTCGTTTTCAAGTGTTTTGGCACTATTATGTTGTGAACTTACATCAGACACTGTAACTATGTTTATTTGAATATTCCATTCGTCCAAAGTCAATATATGACATATAGTTTTTATATAATCTGCTCTAGTATACTTTTAAATGGGTTAGTACTTCAATTTAATAAAAAATACTCATTAGTTCCCAGACATATGTGAACTTTTAAATTATGAACTCAAGACTCGATCTTAAATTGCGAGGTTAGATTGATTGCAATGACATCACTATCTATACTAGAATATATAAAGACACAGCTTTTCATGTCAAATATTAATTTAAAATGGTTTCAAAATTCATTTTTTTTCCGTAATGTTGTAAGAATTTTCTTTAGGCTTTTGTCCTTACATAAATCTTTAAGTAACGAATATTGTTAAAATGTTTCAATTCTTTTTTTTATATGAAGATATACAAATGTTGTTCATTTTCCTCTAGAGCTTAACAAACTACTCAAAGCAAAAATATTGAAAACAATTGGCTCCATTTAAAAGGTACTATAATCACAGGAGGCCGCTGCGGCGAATTTACTTAAAGTTTCGTTACATCGAGTCTTTGGAATCCGCCTGTGTGTATATCACAATGTATTTTTCATATAAAGTGTTAAAAATAAGAATATATTATTTATATGAATGCTATTTATTATTTAAGGAAAATATAAATATTTCATTACATAATTTACAATCTCATCATTTTGTCGTAGCTCGTCATCATAACATCTTTGTAGGACCACCTGACGAACATGTCAGAGTCAAGGTAAGTGAGGTCGTCATACTTCATGACCATGTCGGACATGTCCACATCTTTCACACTGTTAGATAAACCGAGGTCTTTCCTGTATACGAAGACGTCGAGGAACTTCATGTTTTTGGTGAAGAAGCGAGTTAAATCGATCTCTCTGTCGAAGGGGAAACCAAGAGGCATGGTGTCGAAACAGACCGAGAAGTGGCATGTGTGACGTTCCTTCATGATCTTCATGTCGATGCTTGGCAGAACCAGACCGGTGCGTACGGGTGTAATAATAACAAACATTTGGAGAGGAAGTCCTCCACGGAGACCAAGAGGCAGCAGCAGCCTACGAGGAATGCCGAGACGTTGTTTGTACCAGTAGCTGTCCACAACCTTGTCGACTCCTCCGGTTACATCGGTGTAGTCCATGAAGCGACGAGTCCATGGCCTGTCACCGATGACATCGTGCATGTCGTGGGAGTCGCGAACGATGGTGTTCTTTCCAGTGTCAAGTTTGTAAATGAAGCTGTCAATTTCCAACATATCAAGACGTTTGTCGTTTACGTTAAGCAGACGACCCATGCAGTCGTATTTAGGTCCAATGAAGACCCTTACAACTGCATCAACGGCCTTCTCAGATACAACGTCGATGGTGACCTTGAACGGATGGTTGTTGAGACGACGAGTGCGGGCAATGAATGTCATGTCGGATTTCTTCTTGTGGATTTCAGTTTCGTCTAAGTAGAGAGCATTTGTAATGTCCATGTCGTAGTCGTCAATGAAAGTGACTAGCTTGTCAGTAGTGATGCGTTCAATTTTTACTCCATTGAAGTCGAGCTCGTCTTTGGTGTATCTAGGCAAGAATTTCTTGAAGAGCACAGCATGTTGAGTGACACGTTTCATGACTCTCCAGAATAGAGGGTCTCGCAGGCACGTAGTGTACATGTCCAAAGCAGTTGGGATGTAGGTGTATCTAAAATATGAGACATTTTTATAATACTTGCATCATAATAAAAACAGTCTAAGTATATATATCAGAGAATTACTCATACATATGAATATACAAACATACTATAATCTCTAGATAACTTACTTGTCAAAGTTGTAAACGCCATAAGACAAAAACTTTCTGAACAAGTGCATGATGTGGATGACTTTAGCGTCATCGTTTCTGATGCCCATTCCACCAAGGATAATCCTAGCGAGTTCTTCAAAGTCCTCTGCTTTTCTAAGGTTGACTATGGTGCCATCACGCTATAGAAATATTTTATATATTTGTAAATAAGAACTGTATTACATTTGTAAAATATATAGATTAAAAACATTAAGTGCGCTTAGCTAAAGAAAATAATGTATATATATATATATTACTATAAAATAATTTTACTAAACTTACTCTTTCAAAACGGCCCTTGGCAATGCTCTCACGGATCAGCCTCTCAATGTCATCAATGTACTGCTTTTCTTGGTGATTGTACTTATTGAGAAGGATAGCATTGTTGCTGCGGACGGGCATTTCGTCACCGGTGTGCAGACGGATCTTTGGCCAGTAGCCGTTCTTCAAAGGTTCATTGAAGTTAATCATCGAAATATCGCACATTTTGTGGCTCAAACGCTCCAATCTGTATCTGGCGAGCAGTTGCAGGTAACCGTACATCGTAATTTCACCGCGACGTTCCTTATTGATGCTGTATTCATCTTCAACCATCCAGTATGGGTAGTTCATGTGCAAGTTGTAGAAGAAGGTGTTGATGTCGATATCCTCAGTGAAGTAGTTGAGGCGGTCATCTTCGCTCATCAAATGACGGACTCCTTTACGCCAGTCAATGAAGACCAGGTTCTTGTCCGTAACCTTGATGCCATAGTAATCGTACAAGACGGGGTCACTAGCGGCCTTCGTAGTTTTAACCATGAAAGCTTTGTTAATGACGTGGCTGTCGACGAAGAAGTATGGGTAGATTTCATAAGGAGCTGGCAATACTACTCCACGGCAATCTTCCCTGTGGAATACAGCGCAAGTGAAGGCGTACACAAACATACCACCGTTGATACGTTCTCGGAAGAAGCAAGCGGTCCTTATAAAGGTGTCGAAGTCCTTAGCGAAGTACAACATGCGGAAGACCAAGATGGCTTGATCCATATGTTTGTCGTTACTGTGTACAAATACCTCGCCTCGGGGTAAGAAACCCATCTTCCAGACTTCAATGAAGCGCTTTACTACATCGACTTTCTGAAAATATATTTTATTAATTACTACTTTTTTCTAAAAAGTGGCTAGGTTTACAATTAGAACGTTAACAAGCAATTTTAAGAACCCCTTACCAGATACTTTTCCATATTCTCTTCGAAGACCCAATCCCTGGCAACTTCTCTGATGTCATCGTAGACGGTCGGCTGCAGGATATAGTTCAACAATTTCATGCAAAGGACCTCCTTGCTTTTGATGTCAATGTTTACTGAAATAAATGTAGAATATAATAAAAAAAATCACAAAATCGTAGGCAATAAAATTTTATGGTAAAATTTGTTATATGCGTTCATAATTCAATAAAAAATTAGGTTATAGGTTCTTTTTTCATTAAATATTAAGCTATCGTACTAATAATTAAGGTATGATCGCTGAAATGTAATTAAACTACAAAGTACGTCATTGTCATTATAATTTTATGACTGATTAATCAGACCGGCTTATTTTATGACTGATTAATCATTGTATAATATACTTTAAATTAGTTTCTGATATATTTATTATGTATAAATATAAAAATTTACTTTTTTTCTATAGCATTTCGCAATAGAAACAAATAGAATAATTATTCAGTTCTCTAATTAGTAAATTGCAGTTTTCCAATTACCTATTGTAGCTACCCACTTTGTCTATCCAGACTGAGTATAAATATAAATAGTCTACATGTAGACTATTTATATACATATAGATTCCTTGGTCTTGGATATAAACCAGAATCAGCGCTTTCTAAATAGCATTGTTCAAACGTACCTAAAGGTTCCTTGCCGATAAAGCCCAGATGATCGTCCTTGACTACTGAGGCCGAAGCCACGGCGAGGGCCGCCGCTAACAGAAGCAATTTCATTGTGACTTTCTTCCTGTATGTGGTCGAATGTGCCGATGCTAGATTTACATGGACTTTTATACTTTTTAATATTTTTTATCGGCCGGTAACAATAAACTATCGTGTTATTGTTTTTCGCTCTCACTGAGATGATAACCTTTTCACAGGTGAACTCGTTGATAATTTAAATTTCGTGTAAAGATTTATAATCAACTTTCGGCAGTTTGAATTAGATTAAGATAGCTTTTTAATTAGTGTGTATTTTGAGAATGCAAAAGCTAAGTAAAACTCGCTTTTAAGGGTTGGATTAAATTTTATTAGAAGTTAATTTGGTATATATGTACATAAATATGTATTTAAAAATACACAATAAAATAGAAATGTAATATTCAGTCACTTATTAACATACGACACTAATAATTAATATATTTTTTTCAATTGCTATATTTAGAAAAATGTAATAGGTACACAGTGTAGCTGACACTTATATTATCATATTTTTGCGCAGAAAATGAATTAAACATAGAAAAAAAAACACTTTAAAGTATTTTCTCGTTACTCTTCCATCCAGGAGGTAGTCCTGGCAAGCACATGAGGTTCAAACTATAAAACTATAGTGTTGCCATCGGATTCGGACACGTGGACAATTTTAAGGCAAATCAGGCCGTAGAATGAGAGTTAAATTAACGTTGTAAGATTTGCTTATACAGGTGACTTGACTAATAAAAATGTTCAATAATAGTACTAATTTATAATTTTCTTGTTACAGACATTTCGACACGGATTTCCTTTCTCGCCAACGGCGTTGGCATGGGACCCCATACAGAAACTACTTGCTATTGGCGACAAAGGTGGCAACCTCAGAATGTATCCTTTTACATAATATTTAGTATAATGTAAAACATTTTTATATAATATATATGAATATACGTTAGTGGATTGGTATATGTAGAAAATGTATGGCTGACGCTGGTTCCCGCATAGCAGGGTAGTCAGAGAGAACCTAGTGCCAGAGCACTCCGTCGACGGCTTTCTGCCAGAATTTGAATTCCTAATGGGACTAATGGAATGGGATACTAGATCTCTCCAGTTTCTCCAAAAAATATTATGGAGAACTTATGCCAAATATTGAGATTCGCAAATATTAATAATATATATATTTTTTAACATGTTTTAAAGTGTGATTCCCACAGTAATTAAATTGAAATAGACATATTTAGAAAACGTATAAAAATTAGAACGCACCGGGATTTGAACCCGTGCCTCTTGAAAACCGTCGAACGCATGGCTTAGCGATCTTGAACGGTTTTCAAGAGGCGCGGGTTCAAATCCTGCTGCGTTCAAATTTTTATACGTTTTCTAAATATGACTTATTTTTAAGATTAATAATAGTTGCTACGTGCCTACATACGCACATATGTGTATAGGTAAAGCTAATGACATCTCGTACGAGAGCAACAAAGTAGCGTCCACCGCTTTGACCCGCTATCATCAGTCAGCAGATGCCGTTATCTTATTTATAAACAATGATATAATATGAAAAATAACAATAGCTTCATATATATTTTTTATTATATTTATGCTATTATACGTACTTTTTAACTTTATATTCTTACACTTTGCCTGCGGTTTTAAATAATAATTTTGAATATTTAAAATTAAACGAAACACGCAATTTGATTGAAAAAATAAAATCGTGGCATCGTGGCTCAGTGAGACAGCGTCGGACTGTACTCACGATTGGTTGTGGATTCGATTTCCATTCATCCGCCCTGGTGAACAAGCCACATTGTCTTGACACGCATTGTCTAACATTCAGGCGATAATGGAGTGTCTTGCCACTAGGTTCTCTCTCTCTGCCTACCCTGCTGTGCGGGATAAAGCATGAAGCCAAAAATAAATACGAGATTAGCATAGAAATGTTAAATAATAAAAAAAAAGAAAGCTTCGTTGCGTTTATGTAAACACTTTTTTACGTATTGATATATTTGATTAAAGGTATGGCAAGAATGTATCCAATTAACAAGCTCATACGAGTGTAGAAAGCTCCCCTAATCAAAGTCTGGATATATACGCTCATACACACATACACAGGCACAGCTAGAGGCTATTACGAAGTGTTCAATTTCCTCGCAAGCCCTTTGAACCGACAGTTCGTTGGAAACGACAGGATTCGCCAAATTTGAACAATTAATTAACCAATTAAAACTTGTCAAACGACGAAAATGCTTTAAAATTAATATTACCGAGAGATTGAGAGCTGTGAATGATTTGTGATTTCTTCTTAGTTGTAGCTGGTGTTTTGTGGATAATACTTTGTTGTATAATTATATTTTAAGGAATCTTAGAAATAATAATAATATCGTATTTGTAATTAACTAACAAATAAATACATTGTCGTATTGAAAATAGAATTCCAATAGATTTCATTTTGAAGCAGGTAACTTATAATTGCGCTACATTACGTTCTAATTAATTGGCAAATTGTAATAAAAACAAACGTACTATGTTATATATAAAAATATTATAATATAATTTAAGTCACAAAATATTCTGGATAGTCTTGCAAGAGACAGTCCGCTACTTTTACACTAGTAAATATCATAAAGCCTATCAATTTAAAACTTACGAACATCGCTTTAGCATAGACAAAGCCTCGTGGGCTCTTTCCAATTGTGTCACGACTCACGAAGCAAGATTTAATTTAATATGGCGTTTGAAATAGTAAATCCTACTCGTACTCGTAAATTACGACTTTATCAGGATTTGACCGAATTACTGGCAGTGCCTGGCGCACCGCCAACCTGCCCGTTGTAATGCTAATATACTAGTTGTCAAACCTGATTACCATATCTACGTCCGGCCTGAAAATATATGGGAAAAGACGCCACCCCAAGCCAGCGTTGAAAAATTTGTATGAATAATACATATTCTTGAAAATGAGCTGGTTTTTAATTTAGATGCTCTTGAGAGAGACCCGACTATAGCAAGGGAAACAGATTTATGATTGTATCATTTCTATGTATATATGTATGTATGTGTAACGTTTCCCTCATAATTCGAAAAGTACTAGACAAGACTTGGTAGTCGTGGCATTGTTAGACTTGTTATAGGCTATACAATATATAAAAATATTAAATATAGCGGAATTAATATATGGTGTGTCGTTATAAATGAAAAGACCCGACGAACACATTCTAAATACCACCATACATTTATACTTTGTTAGATCAATTAAATGTAAAGGTTTCCTAATTGCGGACTAATGCACAAGTAATGTAGGTATATTTGTTCATAACTTGACTTAATACAAATTACAATACAAAAACATTAATAATCAGCATTTTTACTTACAACTGTAAATCGTATTGAAACTGTCTCATTTCGAATCTTTTTCAAATATTGTCAGCTTTAAATGAAAAAGTACTGTCAAAACACATCGCTGCTTTCAAAGTCGGAGTAAATAACGCGTAAGTCGACTCCTTCTAATGACATCTACAAAGTTTTCCCGTTCGAAAAATTTTTCAAGAAAATTGGCTAAAAATGAATTTGTGTCTGCTAAATTTTAATGAATTCTTTCGTATAATTATCGCACTTGAATGGACGGGCATGATTAATTTTATCTGTTTCTTAGTAAAGTTGATTTATTTCTATATTTATTATATTTTTGTCATTTGTAATTAATGTTTATTTCCTATTTGTAATAATTGAACAAAGAATTTGTAAAAGTTAGTAATGGAGCAAAGTTATAGGGCAGTTTTATCTGTTTAAATAAATACGACTAAAAATTAAATAAATAAAACTACAATCTTGAAATATACCTAAGTCAAAAATATTTTCTATGTTCACGCAAATACAACAAAAGGCTTACACAACTTGTCACTTGTCTGCCTCTAGTGAGACGTTGCGTTTTGTAAAGCGAAGTTGCTAGACCAGGGAAATACTTGTTGGAAATATATTTTTTCCTCAACTCAGGTTGATCAATCATCGCGCATACCAATTTTTTATGTAAATTATTAATTTGAACTTAAATTAATTAAAAATAAAGCAATGTACGTATATGCATAAAGCTCTGGCCTATTATTCTGTTTGGGTGAAAGGTATGGACCTTAAAAGATGACCAACACCATAAAACCCATAATGGCGTTCGAGATGTGGTCAACCGCCCTGAATAATGATGAAACAATCAAATAGCGCAAAATAGAGTACCTAGGCCATGTTTTGAGACATGACAAATACAGTCTGCTTCAGCTTATTATGATGGTTACAGTGGAGGGCGCGAGGGTTACAGGCGCGCTGGACGAAGAAAGAAGTCGTGGTTGAGTACCACCAGGGAGTGAACTGGTATCAAATCTGCATTCGACAGAGCAGATATGGGGATGTTAAGGCACGATCATCCCATAATTTATTACAATTTCCTACTAGTTAGTGTAATGTTGGCAAAAATTCACATTAATTTACCATTTCCTGCAAAACTTGAGTTCCCTCAGGCAAAATTGTAATCATAATTGAGTCATCAGATCTGAAAACTATCCGGCAAGTGCCATGCTATACGTGGCCGAATTTCAATTTCAATGTGGATGTTTCAATAACGTTAATTTCAATTTCATATATTTAATATCTGTTATATGCTAATTGATATCTTTGGACGCAGCAGTTATATTTAAAAGCGAAGTTACATAAACAAGGCTCTGCTAATAAAAGTATAAAAGCTTCTACTTAAAAAAAGCATTGACTAAAATTAATTCACTTTTTGAAGATTTTCATCCAATCCAATTTGGAGATGAAATTTGAATACTCAGAGTCAATTTAACTCGGATTGTTTAAGTAGGCTAAACAAACGTTAATTACACTGGGGAAAGAGAAACACTATCATGGTATAGTTGAACCGAAGCTACCGGATTGTTTTGGATAGAAATCCTATCAAATCAGATCAAAATACTCTTTATTCAAATAGACTATTACAAGCACTTTCGGACGGTCAGTTATTATTAAAATGTCAATATTGTCAGTCGAACAGGACCCGACCGTCGGATGCTGAGGAGAGATCAAACCTTTCAGCATAATCTTTGTTTTTTTAATTTAAGGTTGATGGTTTGTCTGGAAGGTGGTAAAGAGCAATCATTCGATACATAATAAATCAATCATTCTATACAGAATTTGGGTCTTTCATTAAATTTTGCAGTAAAATAGTTTTAATAAACTCGATGTGTTACAAGCTTTTCTATATAAAATTCAGTAAATTTTCATTTTTCCTCTTGAAGTTGAAGAGTGACAGTTCAATTTATAAAACAAAGTTGAAAGTTGGATGCCTTCAAAAAACATATTTCCTATAAATTAGAAATTTAATTACCAATTTTCTTCATGGTATAGTCCGTTTATAAAATATGAATACTTCTCTAAAATTATTGAATCCATAACCATCAGGATAAATCAAATTCATACAAATTACTCAAAATGACGTCATTTTTATATTTTTTAAATATCGCAGTATTTATTAAAAAAATTTAAAGTGTTAATCGCACACGTAGGAAAACCGTTTAACAACTTCAAGTCTAGAACGTTTTTCAAGAGGCACGGGTTCAAATCCCGATGCGTTCAAATTTTTATACGTTTTCTACATATGTCTATATCACAGTATCTCACGTATGTACAGACTGACATTATAATATTTAGAATGAGTTTTTATATAGAAATAATATTTTCGAATATTTATTTTAGTATATAGCTGGTTATTATTACAAACGGGCCATTCGAAATAAAAACAGAAGCGAATTGCTACAAAGTTAGCCTTTGTCAGAGTTAATTAGCACCGCGGGTCAGAGGTGACTGACGAGTGGCGATGCACGTACCGCTATAGATGTTGTTTGATGACCGCTTGTTACTATACGAGTACAAATATTATTTGTATTTGTAATCTTAGATTATTGGCTTCAGTGAGGTAACGCCTTATATACTTACAAAATTAAAAAAAATAGCATTATGAAATGAAACTATTTTAACCGCATTAATCGCGTATAATTTTACAGGTAGACACAGTCTACCTGTGACCACGGACTACTGTAAAGTGTTCGAAACGTCCGGTACTAAAAATGTATTTTCGAATACCAAAATTATACGCGATTAATCCGGTTAAAATAGTTTCATTTCAAAATGTGTAATAATCGCGAAAATCAAAGAACTTATTAAAAAAGCATTATGCTCTTTCGCGCAGTCAGTCCCGCAGTTGGGTCCGCTCATGGCTGAGTAGATACAGAGAAGCTTATGATATGATAATGTGTATCATTCATCATGAGGAAAGTAGGGAATCCCACGACTGAAGATCGAATATGCAACTATCGCGTACAGCCATACACTGATCCATTGGTTCACGATGGCGTTATCTTTTTTTCATAATATAAAAAAATCATTTCTGCTAATCAGCTTATCTATAAAAAAAAGGAAAACAAACATGTTGTCAACAAAGTTGTGTGTTTTATCTGTATTGTAAAACCATTATGCATATTTACGACGTAGCTGTTTACTTTGAAGCGTCGGGACCCGATCGCGGGGAAGATGTGAAAAAACAAATTTAGCGGACCCAATATTTACTTTACAAGGCTAACAATTTGAAAGTCCATCCCGCCCTCGCAGTTTGAGCTCTGACGGGGCAGATTCTAATTTTTTGCGTCCACTTTTATGTTGCCATCGTGGCCCAATGGGGCAGAGAGACGCTGTAGTTGTCCGTTCGATTTCTTATTTAAAATATTTTAATACATCAAAGACGAGAACAATTTCCAATAAAGATATAATTGTCCAAGTCTCAAGTGGTAATGTATTTAACCTGGTGTCTTAGACAAAGCGCAACGTCTAGTTCCACCACTCTACGCGCAAAGTTTCGCTTTCGGGTGAAAGGTGGAGAACGATGTGTCTTGACACTAGGTTCTCTCTGATTACCCTTTTTTTTCTTCCAACAACTGATCTCCTGCAGCGATTAAAATATATAAATACAGATAACAATATTAATTAAAAATATATGTACTTATTATTTAGTAATATTTTAAAAAACTTGTTTAGAGGTTACCGTGTCGCAATTAATTGTAATTTGATTGTACAAGGGGTGGTTCAACGTTCAATTCATTCATACTCGGGAGAATGTTTATACATATTAAAGTATTTTTATATATTCGTTGTACAACAAGTGGAGTTAAGTTCTGCCGTTGAATCTATAGAAATTGTGGAGAAAGGAGGTTGGATGTTCAACCGGAGTAACTTCAGTCACTATGTTATCTCGGACTTCCGGCACGACACAGTACATTCGTAACATGTTTTTTTCTTCGCCACTTCCTTCAACTAAACACCAAGCAAACTGTTTGACGTTTTCTATTGATTGGGCAACGCGAGTTAATCAAGATTGCTTGTTTGTAAGTTTATTTGTACAAAATTCTCACTTAACGAACTATTGGAACGCGTCTAATTGAAAGAAAACCAACTTGGCTTAACTATATTGAACTTTCCTTGAGACTAATTAAGTCAAGGTTGTGAATTCAAATCCTGCTTGTTTAGGTATATATTTACTAAAACTTACTTATTTAATGTAAAAACACATATTTAGAAACGTATAAAAATTTGAACGCAGATTTGAACCCGCTCCTCAATTGTTTACGCATTTTTATACGTTTTCTAAATATGTCTCCTGAGTGCGCGAATAACACTAAAATGTTAAAAATAATTTAATATTTTTATAATGCGTTATTATAACGCATTATGCAGCGCAGTGGGACAGCATCTGACCATAAACGTGATTAGTTGTGGGTTCGATTGCCACTCGATGAAATGATTATATTTAAATTAAGTTTCTTTTCTTTACTTCTAGTACATAAGACAATCCGCAGTGTTCCGTTCCACCACTTAACAATATCAATATCACGATTTTGGGTGTTAAATTGGTTACCTTGGGTAGGTTTTCTCTGACTAATTTGCTGTGCGGGAAATAGCGTGAATCGAAAAACAGAAATAATCAATAATATTGGCTTTGAAAAAGACATATACAGAAAACGTATAAAAATTTGAACGCAGCGGGATTTGAACCCGCGCCTCTTGAAAACGGTTCAAGAACGGCTGAACGTGGTTGTCTTGAACAAACATATAAATTTCGTAACACTAGCTTTTTGCAATTTTTTTAAGCTTGTTACTATATAAAAATTATTTTAAAATTTATCTAAATTAGTATCTACATACGTTAGTTATTTCATAACCTTGCTTTAGAAGCAAAATTTTACATACATGTATAATGTGATAACTTAAAGTTTATATTTTAAACATCGCTTCTAAACTTCTGAAAAGTCGCTAACTTTATTTCTCGTTAGCTGCGAGTATGAACTCTTATTAACTTATCTCAGATGAATATAGTGAGGAAGTAAACTAAAAATGCTGGCTTACGGTTATTTTTCTGCAGCATACTCACTGTAACTAATTTGTTTCATTACCATTGATAGTGGGTTCGATCCCAATATGCTGAGCGTATACGTATTATTTTCCAAAAAACTATTTGTATTTATATTTAAAAACTATTGTAACTACTGCGTGCCCTATGATTAAATAAAAAAGATCTTAATATTTTTAACGAGATCATTTTTAAAAATCGGTTAAATAAATTAAGATAGCGGGCCTCGGACCTTGCCTCTCTTGGAAACCATTTAAACGCTAACTACAACAAGCTGTAACAATCGTATAAGAATTCCGACGTAGCCGGATAAAGAACGTATGGCTTACCGGTCAGAGAGCTTGGACGGTATCCAAGAGGCGTAGGTTCTTTAAAATTTTGTTAAAAAAAATTTTATTGGGTAAGGTTGCCTCCCATCCAAGCTACAGTAGCATCTACAAATACAAATGAATTTATTTACTGTATTTAGAGATACATCCATACTTAATATTATAAGCAAGAATATAACTATGTATGTGTATCTGTGACGTCATCACTGCCGAACCGTTGAACCGATTGTGGACAATTTTTATACAGTGATACTTTAAAGTTTTAGTTTTTACAGGAATTTCGTTGTTTTACTAAAAAGCTTCCGAACATATGAAATAGCTTTAGTTCACGCGGGCGAAGCCGCGAGCGCGTCGCTAGTATGAAAATATATGTAAATTAACATATTTTATAGCATAGTTTAACTTATTTAAACAATGTGGTTGTTTAAATAAGTTACTGTAAATTTCGTATCGACGCGCTCTGTATTTCAAATGCTTTTCAAACGAATCACGCTATGAACTACGAGAGACGATGCAAATCTTGTCTTTATATTATAGTTGCAGTGCCACAGTCAGCGATCGCGATGGGTTGCGGCTTCAATCCCCACTTGGGGAAAGGAAATCATTATTTGAATTTTGCCGCTCTAACAAGACAAAGTGCGATATTGTGTTCCGTCACTCAACATGCAAAGTAGTATGTTTGAATTCTTCTTGCATAAATAATTACGCCTGTTAAAAGCATACTCTTCCCTACAACTTAAAAGGCCTTTAGGAGTTAAATATTTAAAGTTAATATTTCTTGGCTTCCCTGGGGATGTAATCATGTACCTGAAACTACATTATACTGAAATTTTCTTGTGAGTAGTTTTTAATCTTAAATATTACTCTTACACAAAACTTGACATAATATTGTCAGATATAGTAATTAATACATAAAATTTGAATACTTGAATTAGTTCACTTGTGTGTACAAGATAAAGTTGCAAGTTCGATTCTTACTCGACGTCAATTTTCATATTTAAAATAATTACATCTTTAAATAAGAAAAAGTTAGGCTTTGAACAGATAGGGTAGGGTACAGGCACAGGCAGACAGAAATTTGGTCCTTATCACTTATCTATGTATGATATAAAAAAATTAACCTTACTAGTAACAATTAATCTACATAACTTTTAAACTATATTATAATAGCTAGAAATAAAAAATTGGCATATTTATCAGGGTTCGATGTCATACTGAGGCAAATCTCATCTCCATCTTATATAGAGAACCTCTATAAATATTTAAATAAATTATCCACATACGGTTTGAATGCAAGACTTTCAATGTAGATGGAATGCAATGTACTTGTCTCCTTTAAACACATTGTTAGTAGAATGTTACTTAATTTTACGCGCTGGGTCAATCTCATGAAAAGTTATACTCTACAATGCTTGAGTAAATTGAGAATTTGATTAAACTTAAATTATATCTAGATATTCTATATAAACAAAATTAAACATATAATTGAGGCAATCGTGGTGCACAACGCCTGACTGTAATCGCGATTGGTGGGTTTGATTCCCACTCTAGGAACGATCATATTTAAATCATTTCCATTTTTCTGCTCTGGAACCCGAGCAAAACGCGAAGCTAAGTTCCGCCACTCAGCGCACACGCAATGTCAATCGAATTGTCGAACTCGGTTTTGGGGCGGAGGGTAGAGAACGAAGTGTTTTGACACTAGGTTCTTTCTGACTACCGTGCTATGCGGAAAGAGGCGTGAAGCAGCACATCTTTAAGATTTCATGTATGTATACAGGTTAATATAAATATAGGAACATTTCTATACTATCAAAATGTGAAATTTACTTTTGTTTTCGTCAGCATTGAAAGCTTCAAGCAAAAGTTTTGTAAAACAAAGATTGTAATAGAATTAAACGAGCAAGTCAAACAACTTCATTGTACACTACAAAAAAAACATTAGTTTAAATTGAATAAACAGACTCGTTTAAATCAAAATATTCCAACACCAGCACTAACATGTGAAGCTCTACAACGTGCTGCAGCCACGGTACACCAAGTGCTCGCATTAAAATAATGGCTTTCTAACGAACGCTTTGAGCGCGACAGTCGACTCTCATATCCTCTATGTACTATACACTAGATATATTAGTATTTGCTTGCAATTATCTTACTTGCTTTGTAATGGGACGCTGCAGCCGGTAAAGCAATTTCATTTACATTAAAAGATTAAAGAACTCGTAAAGTTCAGTAGATGTAGAAGATTATTTATGTTTCATTAAGTTATGTGGAATATTTAAATAAGGTCTTATCTAATATGTATATATATATATATATATATATATATATATATATATATATATATATAAAAAAAAAAAAAAAAAAAAAAAAAAAAAAAAAAAAAAAAAAAAAAAAAAAAAAAAAAAAAAAAAAAAAAAAAAAAAAAAAAAAAAAAAAAAAATAGGTCTAGACTCTAGAGTAAGCTACTCGGAGTGTTAAACTTTAGAGTAATCTTGTTTTAGAGAGCATGTCTGGCAAGTGGTGGAAATCAGATGAAATATATTAAATATATATATACGAGCATATGACCAAATGGAAATCGAACACATGATGTAAACATATAACTACAGGCAGATATTACTCGTGTTTAACGTTTTTTGTCAACTAAAGCAAAACTATTGTTGCAATCGTTTTCTGAACCTATTACCAGATTAGGTGGTCCTGGGGTCGATGCACACGTTCGACATGAGACCGGCGAAGCAGTCCTGCACGTCAAGTTCCTCATCAACGAAGGTGCCCTGGTCACAGCTACGGCGGATGACCAGATCCATCTATGGACTTTTCGCCAGAAATCCGCCCAAAGGGTCCAGTCACTGAAATTCCAAAGAGAACGGTATGTATTTCAAAAGATGGTGCTTTAATAAATGTTCACACAATTGCCAAATTTTTTCTCAATTTTTAAATTCTATTTTCTCTTTTAAATTGATTTCTCTCTTTTTGATAACAGCATGTGATGTAAAGACATTGTTCACTACCACAATATTTGTGAACAGCCACACCACAGTTTTATTGAAATCTGTCTAATATTTGTATAATTTCAAACTTGCACATATAATACACAATTAATTGTGTATATATTTTTTTTGTGGTTATTACAATAAGGTTATTTCACATAATGTAATACAATTTTGAAAATGTTCGGTGAGTAAATGGTTAAGTTAGATTCGTGAGGTTCATTACAGTCAGCAAACTTTTGAAGGTCTATAAAAGAATATGTTATATCCTTTTGTATTCTCGTAAAAGTTAAATACAACCTTAGTCGGTGGAATAGTCCAAATAAAACAATTAATTTAAATAATTTCCAATTTGTATGGAAATGAGCCGGCCGGGCCGCAGACGACGAGAGACGCTTTGGACCCGTACTCTGCTAAGTTAGCAAGTAACCGCTAGTCACCTAATACGACCCAATTCTTATTACTAAATTTAACAATTTCTTCATATACACCTTTCACATTATCAAAGGGTGAATACGGATGTAACTTGACCGTTGCCATAGCAACGTGTATGTCACTAGTTACAAGTGTGTGCATTTTATTAGATTAATGCATTCATATGCATATGCAATTGTGTGGTGTACTTACTAAGTTTTCATCGCATTAAAATCAAAATTCAAAATTAATTCAAAAAAGGTTACTAATCGGTAATTTGTTTCAAAATTATTTTTTGAAGTACTAGGAAACGTTTGTAACTAATTGTTGTCGTTTTATTTAACTCAGAAATATCTAAATCTAAACCAATTCTATAGTAATTGTATATATTATATTGTTCAGATACTATCAATAATTTTAATTATATACCTTCCTTTTTGCTAGGGTCAAAATATAAATAAAAAATATAAGTTTAGAGTTTGTACCAGATTATATTTTAAAATTCACTTTACATTTTATACCCAAAGATTGGTAATTCGGTGAAACGGAAATTTTACTACGATTTTTTTTTTTTTGAATCCGACCAGACTATAGCAGTTTACTTTAAATTACGCATTTAAGCTACAATAACATAAGGTAATATCTTAAGTACGTATGTATTAATAAAAAAATTAAGAAATCATCCGATGTTTACTGTCTGGGCATATTTTAGGCTAGGTGGTAACTTCTAACACCGTACTTTTTTCGTTTTATTATATATTGATAAGTTTTATGACTCGGTTTTATCTAATTTCCTACAGTTCCCAATATTTTACGTAATTAAATAGTTTTAATACTCTTCAAAACTTTTTATTTGGGATAGAATTTAGTTTGAATAATTGTAATATCCACATACTAGCACTAGAGAAGCACTCTACTCGTCTTAGACATCGAATGATGCAATTAGTTAATTAGCTTAGATTCAGATCTAGATTTAGTTTCAGCATAGATATTTTGCACATAATATTGATTATATGTAAAACTATTTGTGATACATACATACACTTTGCCAAATTGAATATAACGGGTTCAATTTCATAACAAATAAAACTATAGTAAACTCTACATTAATACAAATAAAAACTAATAAACCAGAACTTACTACATTTCTACCAATATTCATTGTATAATATAAAAATAAGTTTGTAATACTGAAAAATATTTATTTATGTTCATGTAAAATGGATGAATTGTTTTACATAGCTTCCATTAATTTCGGAAGATATCTTTTCTTTAATAAATACTACACAAAATAACAAAACAATAGCTTTCTGTCATTCTTTAAAATTTTGGTGCCATCTTTGTTTTCTACTAAAATGAACGTAGAACTTTTCATTACTTTCCCTAAAAACTAGCTTCATACCAAAATCAGATACTAAACTTCGCATAGCATAATGATTTAAGAATGCTAAAAGACTATGAATTTTGAATGTTACTGAAGGTTTCAATGGAATTTTTTTCTTTCAGCTACGCGCTTTATATCCCATAGCAGGCTCTCTCAAAGCTCAAAGCTCTCTTTCTTGGCTTAAGAGACCAGAGTTCTCCACTCTCCGCCTGAATTCTAGGAAACACTCATTTTGAAATATTTTTAGTATCTTCCAAAATCACAACAATAGGCAAAGATAACATCGTATCGTTGTCTCAATTTTGTTCAAAACTGAATGTTAATTGGCGAGTATCAGCTCTAAATTAACCAGACAAGAGGAATTATAATATTGTAATATTCCTTTAACCAAGATTCGACTTAGAACAGATTGTAGAAGTTGATCAATCAATAACTGACCAAAAGCTAGTCTGTATAATACATCTGCAACTACGCCGGTAATTAAGCTCGAGTTACTAACGAGCTTAAATTTGTATGAACATTGTCAATGTTGTTACCAATCACTGTTACCAATTAGAAATGATGACTATATGGCGTAGTGCTTTTCATGGAAATTTATCTACTTGTAAAAGGTCGTAACATCGATTCCTTTGTATTTGAAGTTTCCAAATTGAAGGATAAATAAGTCCAAAGTAATAAAAGTGTAAATGGCAAGAATGCTTGTGAGGGATTTTGTGAGTTATGATTATTTCCTTATCAGATATTCCCTTCAAGCAGTCATGTTCTCGCATTAGCAAGGGAATGGAAAAAAAATTAAATCAAATTATCGATCTATTGATAGTAAAAATGTTAAAGACAAATTTAGAAAACGTACAAAAATTTTTACTAAGCGGGATTTGAACCTGCGCCACTTGAAAACAGTTCAAGCGCTCTGACTGGTAAGCCATGCGTTCTACAGCCATCTACGTCGAAATTCTTATACGCTTTATTACAACTTATATTTGTTGTTAGCATCTCTATAGAGAGATTTTTTCAAATTTCTGCTACCCAAATATTATTCTACGAGCAATCGTTTGACAAGAGAGAATGCTATTTACTAAATATGTATTTTTAAAAATTCAAAGGGTTTTCAAGAGGCGCAGGTTCAAAGCCCGCTGCGTTCAAATTTATATACGTTTTCTAAATATGTCTTTTTCAATTTCCTTAGTGTGAGAATAACACTTAAAAAATGTTTAAAAATATATATATTTAATAACTTTTCACTTCAAAAAATGTTAAAAAAAAGATGTTGAGCCATTCGGCAAATGGTTATCAAAAACTAGCTTTTCTATAGTGTATTAGGCTGTAAATACAATAAAATAGATTTTAGTTCACGTACCTATAAATAAGTGCCGAAATCGTGATTCACAATGGTTCAAACCTCCATGAAGGAGAAAGGAGTTATTCAATTCATGTTCGTTCTGATGATGTAGTCTTGTACTATATATATATACCAGTATCCCAATACAGACAGGGCAATGTAAAACAAATGAACGTTTATAACATAATTTTAATATATATTGCGTTACGGAGTGACAGACAGACAACACACAGCTGAACGCTACTGGGCGGAGAAAGCTGAAATTTGTTGCAGGTGTTCTTGGGGAACAGAGGAGCTCTAAGGGAGGATTTCTTAAAACTTCTATAGTAATATTAAAAAAACAGAATTAGACAAACAAAGTTGTGGGCTACAATTAGTGTACTATACTATAGCAAACAACTGTACTGTAATTAATGCAATTTTATTCATATTCACTTTGTAGTTAGATGATGATTTAAAAAGAAATATTATGGTTAGACCAGTTATAAAAATGATTTATAAGTATTGCCATAAAAATAATTAAATTAAATAAGTATTCCATTAGTAGGTGCAACCTCTCCAAAATATCTAGTTAAAACGAGCGTTGCTTTCGTCTATAACACCACTGAGCTACGGACTCTTTATATGAAAAATAGTAATTTACAAAAAAACTACTTGCAAATTACACAACCTTTTTAAATTGACTCACTAACAAATTTGCACTATACTTGAATTATATTTATTAACTGTGTCATTAACAATTTGAGTATTAAAAATGTAACGTTTTACATGTAATTGTACATAAGTTCGTACATAACTTGAGCACAAATTGAGAGACATATATTATGATTAAATTATAAATAATAAAAAACATTTTTTGCCACTTTTTAGTTAACACGACTGAACACTACAAATTAACTCAACTACAATTGCAATTGCACTAAAACTTCTAGCGCTATAAGATTTACTCACCTGTACTTCAAAATTTTTAACTAGACCGCTAGAATTGAACACACTAAGTTTACTAAAAACAATTTAATTGAGTTATATACGAACTCATAATACTATTTTATCTAATTTTGATATCTACACATTTTCAATATTGTCATTGCCGACTGATATTTCATACTAACGCACATTACTAGGCGTGGTTTGCACATTGTTACAGATATCCCATCAAACTATCACGACAGACTAAAGAACTAAAAGGGTGAGTGTGTGTTAGTTTGGTGTCTGTCTGTTTGAACCCCCGACCCTCCCTGCCTGCCACTGCCCCTAGCCAATAGCACCGCTATACAGCATGTTTAACTTGTCTTTAGCACCTTACAAATATGTAGATTGTCGTAGTTAAACAGCCTGTACGAATAGAGATTTATAATATATACCTAGCGTTTATACAATATGATAGCTTATACTCGTATGTTCTTATAACAGTTGCTAACCTAACCTAACCCTATATTAGTGAATTATGCAAGATTAGGAAATTCTGTAGGTAACTCCCATATTTACGTTTCGTTAAATCTAGAAATAAACCAGACTTGGGAAGCAAAAATATTTCAAATACAAGTAATTGCTACAAGTGGAAGTCGAATCAACCACACCTTGGTAGCGTCTAATGGACTGACAGGTGGGATAAATTTACTTGAAGTAACATGGTGAACAATAATGTCGAAAATCACACAATCAAAATAAGTATTAGTCATATGTGTACTATTTAATGAATTCTCTAAAAATAACTTAAAATCACGTCCGGGACACTCTTACTAAGCTTTATTAAAGCTCAAATAGCTCGGATCAGACCAATCACGCTCAGCTCTTTGCTTCCGGCGCCAAATTGTGTGCCCTGTGTGTATTCACACCAAATATAAGTAGCTAGAATATTTATATGAAACAGAATTTCCAGAGCCATACCATAAGTCCTTGTCTTTTCGAGCGATTTTTTTTAAATTTATACTCAGGAAGTAAAAAATTGGTTATAGAGTCAGTCTATTGGTACAACACTCTGTTCTCCATTTTCCTTTAAATGTTAAGTATACGATCCAAGTCTGTATATTGGCTGACAGTGTTACAGCTTCTTTTCTCGTCTACGTTTCCATACTAAGATTTTTTCGTATCTCTCGCACACGCTAGTAATGGTGACTAGGCAAGCCGGTACCCAAGGGCCTACAGCCAATCGGGGGCCAGTATAGGCGCGAATTAAAGATTTAGGCATCCAATATTGCGACGGCGATTTTGATTATTTCCAATGCTTACTAAAGGGTGAATTTCCCTTCGAATTTCTAGATATTAATGAAATTTGCATACTTTTAGTTACCTTCGTTTGTTAATAGTGCTTATAATAAATATAACATTATTTTTAAAATTCACTTATTTTAATTATTATAAAAACTGATTTAAAATACTTATATATTTAAAGCATAATTAATAAAACTACATGTGACGTAATTACGTAATTTTTATAATGAGAAATATTTGTTAGCTTCAACACCTGGTTTTTAATATTTAATTAAGCGCCATCTATTATAGTCCAATAGATTATCTATGGTGGTGTCTTTGAAGTAACCCTAGTTTAGTCGTTGGTTCGTCGATCGTCGATCGATGCCCACTTATGTTTTAAATTAAAACATGAAGAACTTAAATATTAAACTCAGTCATCCGACACTGTATTGTATATACATATATAAAGTACAGTGTCGGATTCCATTCCTAAATGCGCGTATGTAGAAAACAACTTATTTTTAAGAAAATATTTCATAACGGAGAAATATATCACTGAGCTTATTGTCGCTCTCTCTCTCTCTTTTGAGATAGATGTATGAAGATAAGAAGATTATGACCTGAAAATTGGCACGTTCGCGCCCGAAACGTCTTAAAACAATTTACAGGAAGCACAGTAAACAGCAGGTTGCCAAAAGCAATTTACTCCAAGATTTTTCTCCGACATTCGCGAAACATAAATAGTAATTTAAGCGGACATATACCGCCATTTGTAAAGCTCATTTCCCTAAGCGCGAGCACTCGGCGCGTCGTTCCATTACCGACTAATACCAACGTGAACTTATGAGCTTTTTCCTAAATACTGTACAGGACTTGTACTCGTACAATACACAATGGATGTATCCAATGTATATTTGTATATGTAAGTTTTCTTGTAATAACTTTTTAGTTTTTACAAGTTTCTGCTATTTTGTGAGATATCCAAAAAGGATCTGGTTTTAAAACACTCAGTTCTTTACCTTTCGGACAGAACAAGAGAGACACTAGACGTTTCGTGCCAGGTTTTTTTTTTCTATCAAACTTACTGCCCAACGACTATAACAAAAAAAAACTCATGAAAATATGAAATATTTCTATGTATAACTAACTTTAAATAAAAAAATAATAATAACACTTAAAAGAAGTAATTCTAAAGTAATAAAGTCTTGTAATTTATTGCGGAAGGGGGACCGCTCTTACATATAATTTTTACACATATAATTTGCGGTCGGCAGACGTAAATCACTCCACTTCCGACTTTTCGCCTATTTTAAGCACATAACGCGTTGAACGCTGGAACTCGAAGGTCGCGCTTCTCTAGTCTCACCAGACCGCTATAACGAATTCATTTATAAATGTAAAAAAATCATGCGCGTTCGTCGAGAAATTCGCCTTCTCGGAGAAATTATTATATTTAAAATTATTTTCATTTCTTCGCTCTGGTTTGTAAGACAAAGCGGAGCGTTAAAATCCGCCACTCAAAACGCAATGTCTTGGTTTCGGGCGGAAAGCGGAGAACCCTGCTATGCCTAAAGCGTGAAGCTCGTCGTGAACATTCATCGAATAATAATCGAACCCACAACGATGGCTTATAACCAACGAGTCAGACACTTTCTAACTGTACCACCATGGCGTGCTATATGACAAATAGTCTATAATAACACGAAAAGGTAAAGCTTTTACATCAGGTGCAAATGAGGGAAGCTTATTTAAGCTCATTTAGTTGAACCTTCTCTTGGTCGAATTTTGTTCGCAAACCAAACTGTGGACTGGAAATCCTTACCGAGCGGCTTACAGACCATTATATTCGTTAGATACTTTAGTAGAAAGTAAGGTTTTATAGTTGTATAATATGCTAGTTTGAGCAAGGAAATGTAGTTGAGGTAACAACTGTAGCCTAATTACGAGATTAATAAGATAATTAGTAGCCCTCGAAAACTTATACACGCTTTATTCAGCATGGCAGGCTAGCTACAGAGAACCTAGTGACATGACATGATGAATTTAAGTTATTACGTGTTGAGTGGCGTAACTCAGCGCCGCAATCTGTATTACCAGACCAAGGAAATAAGTAAGGCCCTAAGTAAGGACTTAACCTCAATCCACGCGTTTAAAGTCAAACGCTGTCCCATTACACTATGATGGCGATAAAGAACATATATAAAAAATATATTTTTTTGTTGTCTAATCAGAAAAAGTGCAGCGGCTTTTCTTATACAATGTGGAACTCCACAATGTATAAAAAAAATCATCCAAAACTGCAAATGCTTTTGTAAAACGGCCAAAATGGTTTGCCAGCTTTTTACATGAAACTTAGTTTGGAACAAACGGTTTTTCCGCCTACACGTGTAATAAACGTAAAGCTCAGGTTATATGGCTTAGCTCGTTTAGCCAAATTCAACATATGCAGTTGACATTTTCATGCAAAAAAATATGAAACCTAAAAAGGGCAAAGTGTTGCTTTCAGACGCTATTATCTTACCGAAAGATATATTTTTTATGACATCTCTCACAATGCAATGGGCAATATTTTGTATTATGACAATTTTTACACCACCATCTTTGCCATCCATTTTACACGTTACATTTTCACATGTGAAAACTAAAAATCCGTTTTCTAACTAGACTGAATAAAACAAATATTCGTCGTGTAATAAACATAGGGGGTTTGGTTAGGTTAGTTAGATGGTGTCATAGAAATCGCATACAGTATTTAATTTAAAACACAAGGGCCCCGATTGCACCCCGCATCACTCGTTTTAACTTCATTTCACTCCCAATTACAGTTTCAACCGCTCAAAAGGATTTATAAATGTATCTTTCACCTAGTATATATGGTATGTCCTTTGAAAAGATTAAACGTGGCTCCACTAGTTCCGCTCGCTTTTTATCGCTTGATTGCTGTATTCGACTTTTTAATTATATTAACTTATATTCTAATTCGAAATGGTTGATTATATTTTGTACATAACTTTTGTCATTAATTGAAATTCACTAAATAATTACATAAAGAGCCTTTCATTTCAAGACTCCCTTGTGAGTGATTTATATAAAAAAGTTTTGTTGTTTAATTATATACTATAGAATTGAAAACTTATGCTAATCTCTGTCTATGAAACTATTGTTATACAAAATTCGAATGTGAACATTGGCTTGTTATTCGAATTTTCCACACTTGTTCCCCAAGTGACACTTGACTTATATGTTGCTTTACTTATAAAAATCAAACCTAACGCATATTAGATTTCATACATTTTATACATTTCATACATTCTATTATGATGTTGCTCTATCGGTATCATAATGGACCGATAATGGACGTGTTGCGTACTCTTTGTGCACGAAACGCTGCTGAAGTTTTATTGCTGCTTGTAATTCAAAATGGCCCTGAAAATTTACGCAATTTTGTTAATATTTCGTTAAAATTAAACAAACAAATATCGTTATTTCAGTTTTGGCTAATTCCTACATTCATTAAAAAAAACTTCATGTTTTTTCCATGATAGAATTGGAATGGAATTTTAATTTTCTTTACATACTAAGGCATTATATTGAAGGCCATCGTGGCGCAGCGTGACAGCGTCTGACTGCACATGCAACGGTTGTGGGTTTGATTCCCATTCGGAAGAATAATTATATATTAATTATTTGTTATACCGTGGCTGGTGACAGGACAAGCCGCGGTCACCCAACACGCAATGTCTCTCTGATTCGGGCGAAAAGCGGAGAACAGAGTGACTTGACACTAAGTTCTCTTTGCCTTCCCTGGTATGCTGGAAAAGCGTAAATTTAAAGAAAGATTACGTGTTTTTAGAAGCCTTTTTTATAAGTTTAACTGTATTGAAAGTCGCTAACGAATATTTTATGATTTATGACCACCGTAGTGCAGTGGTACAGCGAATGATTGTAAACGCGGCGTTGATATCCGTCGTTCAACAAGCAAAGTCTGGAATTCGAGCGCGGAAAAAAGGCTGTTTTTTTTCTTTCTATTCTTAAATGAGAGAAAAGTGACTTTTCCTGTATGTCCCCTTACTAATGAGGATCAAAACAAATACTGTTTTAGTCTTCTGTAGGTTTTCAATTCTCTTTGCAGACTGAAACTATACTTTTTCCGAACACTTTGTAATATACATTTAACACATTGTGCAAAATACTATTAAATAATCAACTAAAACTCACTTTACTATAAAGTCGTAATAATATCGTAATGATCCGTCACATTTTATGGCTCTCATAAAATTTCTCATCGTAGAAGTGCTTTGAAGTTAGTACTGCTAGTATTCAGTACATTATGAGTATAGAGGCTCTACCTATGAGAAATAGGTTCTTATTGTTTTGTAATAATTGAAATGGCCGTTTAACACTTATTTACGCCATAGTCGTCGATTCGAATTCAAGATAAACTTTAGTACTACATTTAAACAGGTTGACTCTCTGCTCCAGCGTCAACTGGCTCTCGTCAATGAGCGCTATATCATCGGCATACATCCTCAGCCATGGAGGCTGGTCTTGGGTATAAGCCGAGACAGTACCTAGCACTACATTAAACAAGAACGGGCTACCAGCTGAACCTTTATGAACCCCTTCTGAAGTCGGGAATAAGAGAAATAATAGAACGCTCTTACCGCTGATTATAATTACCAAAAACTGATTTTGCGTTTGAATTCAATAGTCCCTTTGGCACTTTTTATTTGTACTTTATTTTAATATAATATTTTTAATTCAAAATGTATGAAATATGGCAGTTAAATTGTATTATCATTTATTTTTGGTGCAATTTGAAGTGTCATTGTTACGACCAATATCTATCTAATATAAGATATCCTTTTCTGTCCAGAAATATACCCCTGGGAAGGCTTCTTTAAACAAAAACTGTCAAATAAATTCATTTAAATATTCTGGAGCAGTAAGAGAATGCGTAGTGTCCCTATTTTCTCTTTCATTAAAAAATAATGTAATAATGTGGTAATTAGAATAAAAAGTTTTAGAAGAAACTTAGTTTTATTGGTAGAAAGCCTTTTTATAGTTAGTTGATAATGCACGGGACCTAAAAATGGACTGAATGCTGTAAACAAAATCAGTAGTCAAATATAAAAACATGGGCTTGTAAAAATAGAAAAACTGTTTTCGAGAACTGAGTGATTCGACTTTCCCCAAGTACAATTCAAACTTAAAACCATCGCATGCATGCATGCATCGCATCCTTATTTTGCTCCAAGACGGTGTAAACTTAATTGTCTTTAAAACGAGGATATGTCGATTTACCTATACACATATATTAGCTCTATTTTAATCCCATAATTTAGCTGTAAAGAAAAAGACGTTTGTAGAAAACGTATAAGCATTTTCACGTAGAAGGACTCGAACCCGCGCCTCTTCGAAACCGTTCAACCCACTAAGCCATGCTTTCCTATTTTATATTTTTGCTGTTAGAGGGTGTACAAGGGGCACAGGTTCAAGTGCCGCTATGTTCAAATTTTATACGACACATTTAATTGTAGTTTTCATATGACTTGTTGACAGGATCACCTGCCTCCACTTGCCGCTTCAGTCCAAGTGGATCCACGTCGGCACCGAGCGCGGGAACGTCCACGTCGTCAACATAGAGACGTTCGCGCTCAGCGGTTACGTCATCAACTGGAACAAGGCGATTGAAGTGTAAGTTCTAATATACGGCTTATCTCTATAAGGAATACATACTACAGCTAATCTACGAAAATAGAAAAGACAACAACAAGTATCGAAACACAAATTTCATGATTTCCTAACTGTCGTCGCCTTTTTACGGACACTTTTGGTCTATTCGCTTACTAGCTATTTTTAAATTCAATTTTAATATTAATATAAAAATTATGATGGAAAGAAATGGACACTCGTTTAAAGTCAGTGAAATTTAAAAAATCAACTAAATAGAATCTCCATTAATAACTTGTGTATTGTATCGTCATAACATTTTCATTACCATCGAAATGAGACGCGTTTGCGTTCAAATTTGCTACTTGTTTTATTGGAACTTGAATCGATTTAGTGTGTTTCCTACCTTAACGGTATTAATAATACACACTACTAGCGAGGAGGGTCTATACGGAGTGTGATTTTGTGTACTGCCACTAAACACTGTGCCTCAAAATTGGACGGAAAATGTGTTAATTATTTGTATAAATAAAAGAAACTAAGTAATTTCGTTATAAAGATAAAACAGCAAGTTGATATCTGCTTCATGATTAGATATTGGAGGCCTCAACTAAGAGTTACGTCATCTTTTAAGAAAAATGCCCAATAAGTAATATCTTATATTCCGAACCCTAAAACTCGATTAGATTCAGCGAACCGTTATATTAGAGTGGAATTAATTTAAGTTTTAACTAGAAAGATGAAACGAATTTATTGAGAAATCTCTCTTGAATTTCCTTTTTTTTTTGGCTTAACACTTTATTACGTATAGCAAGGTAGTCAGAGAGGACCGTTCTCCACTTAAAAATGTACGCCCTAAAGTTTTACCGTGTTGAGTAAAAAATTATACAATAATTGGTATATCAAGTTTTTTAAGTATTTTAAAACTTAACATATGAATAACTTAAACACTTTTATTTTAAATGTTTGACTACTAGTTCATGTGGTTAAATAGAACAACTCTTGTACTATAGATATTGTTTTTTTTTGTCATTAATCTTCCACAGTTCTTCCTTATATATTAGTACATTTTCATATTACATATCGACATTACTATCACGAACAGACATTTATTCCGTAACTTAATTTATTGACTTAATTACAGCTATCTCCATTATAATAATTCATATTTTTCATGATTTAGATTTTGTATATAGTGTAGGCATAGAACTTAGAGCTAACACAACGTTAAAAGTTTGACCGAGGCCCACTTTCTTTTCTGCTTAATGCTGTAGCAGAATAAGTAAGAGAAAACCTAGCGTCATGACTCAGTTTCCGCTTTTTTCCATCTGTATTAAAGACAGCGTGTTCAGTGGCTCCGCACGTTATCTTACCAGTGCGGGAAAATAAAAATAATTAAAATTTAGGAATTAAATTGGGAATAAAACACACTACCATCGCGTGTACAGCCAAATATTGATCCATTGCGCCAAGATAGCGTCATTGTCTATCCAATACTGAATATAATACATTGAAGGTGGCAGGTGTACAAATATATCATTCAAATATTAACTTAGATTCTGATCGAGATGTATACATTGGATCCATATTTGCTATAACAATTATAATTGGATTCTCGCACAATATAGAATGTTATTGTTTCCATTAATATCTAATATGAAATAGAAGACAAGTGACTAAAGCTAGTTATTAGTTTAAATCCCATTCAGGGGAGTATGTAAATACTGTTTTTAATGTAAGTTTATCTCGAGTTAGGCAAAAGGTGTCCCACTGTTGTTTGGCTTCTAGCACCAAGTGTCTAAATGAACAAAAAATGAGAAAAAGAAGCAGTGACTTATAATAAGGGTCCCCCATGCTTCAAAATGTAATATACTCGGACAAAATATCAAGAAATATAACTCAACTTTTTAAATCTACCGTGGCTATTTCTTAATTGCAATAATTAATTTATCATGCGCTCTGAATTTTTTATTTGTAGGCAGACAATTTCACAATGGCCCACCGGCGTCAGCGCCAATTACTGCATCCGCGTGAACTCATCTGCCGTAGACGAGATAATAATGCCGAAGTAGCTTTCTTTAAAGAGCCGTCGTATTATTATCTGAGATTTTGTTAATATCACATTTTAGGTTATGCTGAAAAATATCTTAGAAAAAGATTACTCTAAGTTCTCTTCTTTCCTATCACAAAGATATTACATGTACTTCAACTCGTAGATCTAGAATCTAGAAGCGAATTCGATCAGGCGCTTTCCAGCAACCCCATGACAGCGACACTAAACATTTAAAAGTACAACATTTAGGGTTTTGAGAAAGTATCAGTTGTATATATTAAAGTTATTGAATGTAATGGTTGTTATAACTGCAAAATGTGCTTTTACATGAACATCAGGGCTCGCGTAGAGAACCTAGTGTCGAAACACTCCTGGAACTCAACGTCGCACTTTTCGAAGACAAATATGAATAATATTAATACCACCCAAAATAACACAAAACTCCGAATAGAGAGATATTGTGACAAATATAACATAAAAAAAGCACAAGAGATAGGTGAAATTAATGTGAGCGAAATAATGCCTGGTAAGGTTTTTGTAAAGAATTTTACGGCGAGGATGCTCGTAAAGCGGTGAAAAAGTCGACAATCGCGTCTCTTTACAGGTTATTACAACCGTGCCCTGAATAGATCTGGGGCCGGTCCAGCCAGCGTCCTCGCCTTAAATTACTAATTAAATATTTCGTCTTTGAAAGATTTACTAAAGCTTTTTTGGAAAATTTAACACTTTTCCCCGGTTAAGTAAAGAGATAACTAAGCGGTATGGTTTTGTTGTTTGCATAGTTGCATAAAATTTTTAAAAGTGTCAATCATTTGGGAAATGACTTAGGTACATGTCACGGTTGATTGGTTGAGTTAGATTCCCGATTCTATTGATTTATTTCTTTTTTCTTAGGGTAAATTTATAAATTGAAAAAGACATATTTAGAAAACGTATAAAAATTGCGTTAACGCATGGCTTAACGGTCAGAGCGCTTGAACGGTTTTCAAGAGGCGCAGGTTCAAATCCCGCTGAGAGATATTTTTTTACATTTAGTTATGCTCGCCAACTTTGCTAGTTTATAAGTGTATTGTTCCAATAACATTTGCACACGTCTAGGGTACACCACTCTACATGGCTCTATTAGATAAATGTTCAAATTTTCTAACAATTACACTCACATAAATCTAACGGCCAGCGCAAAACAACGTTGATAGGTCTTTAAGAGAATCGTTTTCAACATTCACACAAATTTAAGAGCTACTATAGGCTTATAATACAAAGGCAAATAATCAATCAAGAAAATGTTGTTTTAAAGATTCCATAGACTCTTTCATAGATTTATGTAAGTATAAATGACATGTGCTGTCATGTACAGTTATTATATAACACAAGATGATAGTAAATTCAAATCCTTCTCGGAGAACCGTCGATATAATTATAATGGTCAAAATGTTGTGTTATATCTAAACAATGGAACGAATTAATTCATATACATAAAAGATCACGCCACGTGCCATGCTCCGAGTGCTGCTTAAAACCGAAGCCATCGCGTTAGTTTAGGTCCTCCATGACAAAGCAATACTTATATGTATAGCAAAAAAAGAAAATATCGTGTTTTGTTTTGCTTACAAGGACACAGACATGAGTTGACACAAGACAAAGCGCGGCGTTGAGTTACGCCACTCAATTTGTCTTAATATCAGAGCGGAGGAATGAAAATATTTTTAAATATAACCATTTCCCTAAGTGGCAATCAATGCAATTGCATCTACAATATACTGAAAAAAGGACCAAAATGCATACTATCAATAAATGACATTGTATATTGAATATTTTAAAGTAATCACATTTCACCACCCGACATACAACCATGTCAAATATATCAATAATTTAATAAATCATAGTCAGGGTCGCGGGCGTGAGCTTGTAGGATTACCGCTTCCAATTTACAAGCATCAATTATGCTCCTTCACATCGATGCGTTATTGTATTATACAATATTTACATATTAATTGTTTGTATGGAACATGACATTTCGTAAGTTTAATTAAGTATAATTAATAAAGATATATTTAGGAAACGTATAAAAATTTGAACGCAGCGGGATTTGATAAAGTATAAAAAGCGGGATTTTCAAGATGCGCGGGTTCAAATCCCGCTGCGTTAAAATTTTTATACGTTTTCTAAATATGTCTTTTTCAATTTCCTTAGTGTGGGAATAATACTTTAAAAAATGTTAAACAAATAAGTATAATTAAATTTTGTGTAGAGTTTTTATTTATCAGGCAACTAATAATTGCACATTTTTTTAAAACACATATTGGTGAAGCATCTATAAGTTCTACCCTTTATCTAAAACTTAAACACGGATAAAATGGCGTATACATGTTTATTAATACTTATATTTTTTCTTTGTAATAAAGTTCGCGTGCCTTATATAAGTCTGTGGTACATGTCATTGCGCAGTGTGACGCGTGCAGGCTGCCCGCCGCCGCCCACGTGGGCGGTATTAGCTGACCTTTGTAACAGCGATATACTTAGAAAATAATTACTTTCAATTTTTTATAGCCGCTTATGTTTCAAATTATTCGGAAAAGTTTTATTGTAGTTCCGGATCTAATGTCATTTTCATATGTTAAACTAATATTATAATAATATTTTAATTAGAAAAAAACTTGTCTTTGGTATTCCTCTTCTTTTCACTTGTGCCATATTAACTAAAATAGCATAACAATAATATTTTTTAAATGAGACTATTTTAACCGGATTAATCGTGTATAATTTTGGTATTCGAAAATACATTTTTAGAACCCGACGTTTCCTCTCCCATCACACCAGAGATAAAGATACAGTCAGCTTATTTTGCAAGAATCCAGGGCAGTACGCGAGGCAACTAAAAAATCGTTGGCGGTAGTTTGAGATAATAATTGTATCAAATGACAGACAAGTGCCACCTCTAGTCTAGTCTACCTGTGACCACAGGTAGACTAGACTAGAGGTGTTCCAAACGTCAGGCTCTAAAAATGTTTTTTTGAATACCAAAATTATACACGATTAATCCGGTTAAAATAGTTTCATTTCAAAATGTGTAATAATCGCGAAAATCAAAGAACTTATTATAAAATTAACAATTTTATATATGCTTATTGTTTTTCTAACACAATTCACAGAAATCTAACCAAAACTACTGCACATATAAGTCTAAACTAACTATAAACAAACAATCCTCAAATCAAACATGCAAGTCAAACATTATTTTGAGTCTCATATTAAAACACGTAACTCTCTTTGCGTACTTCGTACAATTATAGCTTCTATCAGAATGTTAGAAATTAGTAAGTATACAAGAAAATAGCATGTTTTACTTTAATTACGTAAAAATTGCATTTAAGAAGATGCTCAATTTGTATATAATATCGTTCCTATTATATATAGCCATGATACATAAGCTCCTGTTAACAGATAGTAGATTGCCACTTGCAAGTTGCTGTTCAAAGCCTAATTAATAATTAGTACATAAATCATGATGATATAATGTTAAACAAATGTTACAAACACTCTATGTAGATTAACTTCATTATTTTATGTTATTTTTACTTTATCTTCCTTATTTAATCTCCATCGTGGGGTAGTGAGATGGTCCGAGTCCTGCAAATGTGATTGATTGTTGGTTCTATCCCTGAGTGGGGTCAGGGAGATTTGAGCTCTGGTAAGATGAAGCGCGGCGTTGAGGCCCGCCACTCAATACGCAATGTTTCAAATTCGGGCGTAAAGTGGAGTCTCGACACTAGGTTCTCTCTGCCTACCCTCAAAGCACGTAAAGCTGAAATCACGAAGGTCAAATGATACATCCTTTCACAAATGTTAGTTAGATTAAATTGGATGTTGGATGCTGCAGCTAAACACAAAACCATGCAACCAATAAACGAGCGCAAAGTGAACTGATGTATCCCTCTATTGTTGGGACATGGACCTCTCTTCGGTGTTAAAATATAATATTGAAGAATGCGTTTATAAAATCAACGAGCTACAAATTCTCAAAGTTTTACCCTCGACGTTATTTGCAACTTTTGACTTACGCGATAATTTAATAGAATTTAAAATTTACTATTTATGACTGAAACTGGTAGAAGTTTATCATTTTAGTAAAACTGCGTTTATTTTAGTAAAAAAAGTCAGCTAAAATATCTTTTTAATATTGTAAGCAGCAATTTGAAAAAATAATATGGAAATATATCGAAATTTGAACACAGCGAAACAATGCTTTCTACACGGAATAGTTTGGGCTGTGCTGTATTTTCTGCCAGTCAGTCAGTCAAGAGTTTTATATACACAGAAGGTTAGGTCTCGTTTGAACAATAACGATTTTAGCATACACGTGTCTATAAATGGTATATATTTTTTCACTTGAGTTAGACACGTCTACTCTTCAATACTTAAAGCCACCACATACCTACAGTCTAGATGCGGGCGGCTCTTAGCTGTAATAACAAAAGTATAGCAAACTTGTTATTACAATTTCACCCTTCGAAAGCAATTCCAGCGCAAACTCCTGTAGGAAGTATATTAACTTGTATAAATATTGGATATGTGTATACATTTGATGTGCTTTGTATTTACATATTTTAAGAGTAGTTCTTTATTACTTTCCGCTAACTTAGCCTTTTTACGTTACGTTTTTGGTAACGGAACCTAACTAAACACTTTATCCAATCTAATTAGAGGAAATCTTTTTTCATGAATATGGGCATCGTGATGCAGTGGGACAGCGTATGACAGCGTATGACTAGGTGTGAGTTCGATTCCCAGTCAAAGGAATTATTATAAAAAAATACATATTTAGAAAACGTATAAAAATTTGAACGCAGCAGGATTTGAACCCGCGCCTCTTCACTCTTGTACTTAAATGCAAACAACGGCTTTATATTTCCGCCAATCAACACACGAAGTACGGAGTGATTTGACTATAGGTTCTCACTGACTACCCTAAGCGTGAAGGTGCATAAAAAAGAAAAGTTCCCTTGAGTGAGTTCCCACGTATAAAGACATGGACAAACTATACTTCTACTTAAGTGTCAAAATTTTATTGCGAAACATATTCTAGCAAGAAGCCTTTAAACACACAAGAAATAAAAAGACAAATTGAATCCGAGAGTTCTGAGTAATCTTTTACTAAGAAGAATATGGTGTGCAGTATATAGAATAAAACTGGAACTAGAATTGTACGTCATACACACTTTATTTATGGCCTTGTGTCCTCGATGTCAGTGACAAATGGCCGGAGAGGACCTTACATTCTGTCAAGAGGGTAAAGTCGCTTGGAGAAAAATATAAAACCATTCCAAGACATCTTAAAAATACAGTTTGAAAATTTAAGTTTAATGTTATTTATTTTTAATTTAATCACTATCTTCAATTCAATCTTTACACGTAGCGCGCATATTGCAGTGCTTAAAGAAAACCTAGTAACTAGTTCCGCATTATTGTTTTCCGTGTCTAATCCAGTTTTGAGACTTTAAAGGAAGTAAATGTATAAACATCATGTGCTATCATTTTCCACTGTCCAATGTAAACCGCCCCCCCCCACATTTTTCTTAACTTGATAATACTGTACGTCAATAGAAAACATTCTATTATACTGTTTATTTTGCATCACTTAATTTGTTTGGATACTAGTGGAGCCCAATGTGGGACGATACTTCTCCGTCTTCAACCACAACGATCTCAAAATAATCAATTAATACTTGTTAGCCATTTCCAAATTTTAAACACGAGCAAGTAAATACATCATAATGAATAGAGAAGCCTTTGTCCATGTACAGTAACTAGGCTGTGACCTGTCCGAAACATAGTCCACTGCCAAATTGACCAGAAGCTGCGGTTTAGATGACCTGAATACAACCATTATCTACCGATAGCGGTCCACGGTTATATGCTGATTACACGGGAACATTAATGGGTGATCGATTTTAAATACGGTTGTTTTCTAAATAATATTTGTGTAAGTATGTTTGTTTTTGCATTTGGTGACCGTATATGCGCACTAGTGACGATAAGGCCTAAATTCTTATGATTTGCTAATAGTCTTAAAAAAAATTGCTCAGCATGTTAGCATTTTCCTTATTTCCTAAAACTAAAATTGCTTCCTCGTGGTGAAAGTGGTAGCTGGGAAGAATTTTGGATAGCAATGATTTGTAAACGAAAATGACAGGACCATATTCATACAGTCCATGAGGACAAAATTGCGGCACCTCCCAGTCAAAAAATATAGCAACTAATAAACGCCTAAAACAGTGAAACAATTTAACGAAGGCTTGGTAATTTTTTCTCTGAACTAGTGACGAAAATGGAAAGAAAAGGTGACACCGATTTTGTTGCAGAAAATTGTTTAGAATACTTTTGAAATAAAACACCCTTGATTGAGCCATTGTCGATGTAAAAAGAAGGGGCGGGATGGCAAATTATAGGACTGTCGACTAAAATGAAGAATTTAAAAATACATCGATCTTATTTAATGTAGAATATCTCTCGATTTTAGCTTAGAACTATAGGTTTTAATAACTTGCTTAGAAATCACCATATCGTAGCACAGTTGTTAAGTGTCTACTGTACTTACGATAGTTTTGGCTCGATTCAAACTCGTTTATTTTTATGGAACGCATTAAACTGTCTTCGGCTTGAATAGAGAAACGCGGAGTTAAATTCGACTTACTGTTGAAATTGGCGAAAAGTTGAGAACGAAGTATTCTATCACTTGTTTCTCTCTTAATACCTCACTAATTGCGATAAACATTACTACCACTTCGATACTACTTCGTTTCTAGAAGTCTCGATCGAATATCTCAAAAATTGAACATCGTATGGATTCCGTACATCGATGGTTCGATGTTCCTTAGTCCACATCCCTATCGTCAACCACCCTCTAATATAACCTTCGCCGAACAAAACGCGGCACGGCGCGTGTACTCTGAACGAACAATGTCAGCAATAGAATATTACGTGTGAAGTCTTAATTACAGAAAACCTTAGAAATAGAACAAATGATAATTGTATCACGCTTTTAACCCCTGTTTAATAAATATAGGGACGTATTTGATTTATAGGTTATATATATATATATATATACTTTCTCGCTATCCTCAGTAGTTGAGAGAATCGCGGTCTGTTATAATTCTGTGTAATAATATTATAATTTGCAAAAGTCTTGATTAATTTGCTAAAAGACTTTCACCCTGGTCTCTACATCTTTTTCCGTTTCCGTCAGACTCACTTATAGTATTTCATTCATGAAATTGTAGTAGCAATAATAATAATCATGTAGATGTTTAAGGTTATAAAACACTAAAAGTTGTAGTATCTATATAGTAGTATGATGAAAACGTGCAACTTACTTGGCTAGAGCGGTTGGACGATATCCAAGAAATGCAGATTCACAGATAGCATTTCAATATACGATATTAAAATTGTTAGGCTTGGTTATTTTCCACTGTGTTTTCCATAGGTGTTATAGCATGACAAATATTGTGAGAATGCATTGTTTAAGGCTAAGTATTGCAAGGCTATTGTAGGTTCGATTGCCATTTGGAAAATAATATTTGGGTTATTTTCCTTTCCTGCTCTGGTAAGGCAAAGTGCGGCGTTGAATTTCGCAGCTAAACGCAATGACTCGATTTTAGCCAGAGAGTTGAGAACAAGGTTACTTAACACCAGAGTCTTTCTGCCTACTCTGCGTAAAGCGCGAAACTATTAGTAGCCATTTACCTGCACCATCGTAGTAGAGGCTCATAATGTTGGACATTACACAGAGTGGTCCATCTCAACCCCAATGTAATATCTTTGTTCACTACTACCCATACAAAGCATTGTATTGGATTTCAGCACTCACCATTCTATCAATCTCTCTCTCTCTCTCTCTCTCTCTCCTGTGCATTTTTGGTCCATCCTAATTGTGGGGTCTGCTTTCTTTGTATTTTTCTTCCACTTCGCTCGGCGTTCATGTCTTTCCTATTATATATTGACATCTGCCCATCTCACAAACCCCTCCTTTGTGCTAAGTCGCTAAAATATTTCTCGGTTTACCCTGCTGAAGGCTGGATACGAACAGTTATAAAACCCTACCTGCACCGGGCGCGTGCACTGTGCAGGTGCGATTTACAATTGATATCACGCATAAAATTATAATATTTTAACATTTGATTCAAGCCGGTCAGAGCCACATTTAACAGTACTATGCTAATTTTAATGTTAAATTTAATATTATCTTTTTTCTTTTTTTGTCTGTCGCGCTTTGCTGAAAATGAAAATATTACAGAACGAATGTACTATTACTGCCCATTTGTACTCTATCGCGCGCAGTGGCTGACTGTTTGTGCAAGAGTTGTGGATATGTTTCCCATAGAGTCAATTCACCCCCCATTCGAGTCCCAAAAGGACCAGGTCAAATGTTGGTCTTTGTATATATACGCTCAGTGTATCGTACATGTTTGGTCTTTCATTGCTACTAGATGTCCCGTTGACGCGTAAACAACGGTTGCCGAGGCAACAGCAACTAATATGTCACTTTATATAAAAGTGTATGTCAAACACATGGCAGTGTGGACAATATTTGTTTTATTAATTTAATTAAAGGCATTACTATAAAAAATAATAGCTCTCTGCACTTGATCTCCATACAATTTATAACCGATTATGTCGTCATTTTGTATTGTGTTTTATGCACAACGCATATGTTTGCATATTTTGGTTACTGGCGCTTATTTAAAATATTGGCGTTTTTCATCACCTTGATTGATAGCGTTGAATTCCACCCGAGAGTACACTTAGTATATATATATGTTAATGAATAAAAAATGAACAGCTACTCGTTTGCGACTACGCCTTGCCAAGGAAGAACTACTTTATCTCTAAAAAGACATATTTAGAAAACGTATAAAAATTTGGACGCAGCGGGATTTGATCCCGCGCTTCTTGAAAACCGTTCAACAGTTCAAAAGTTCTTGAACAGTTTTCAAGAGGCACCGGTTCAAATCCCGCTAAGTTCAAATTTTTATACGATTTTTAAATATATCTTTTTCAATTTCCTTAGTGTGCGAATAACACTTTAAAAAATATTTAAAAAAAAAAAACTTTATCTCTTTTAAGTAGTTATAACTTGGGAATTCCCGTACGTAATTATATGTTTCCATATTTTTTGTCACTTTTCGTTAATAAGTATTATTAAAGGAAACTGAAATTTAAATTGAACAAAATAGACACCATTTACAAGCAGCTTCATGCATAATTCCTTTCCCACATAGCAGAGTAGTCAGAGAAACCTCCTATATCAAGACTCTCCGTTTTCCACTTTCCGCCTGACATCAAGACATTGCCTGTTTAAGTGCGGAAAAATAAAATATAAATGTAATCATCAAACAATTACCCGAGCGTGGATCGAACCTACAACTAATTTGGTTTACAGTCAGGCCCTGTACAGTGGGACACCAACTAGCACTAGCGCAGTGGCGCTACGCCAGAAATATCATTTATCATTATTTACTAGAATAAATAGGAATATTCCATTATAAAGACGTTTAGTTCACAGATTCCTATATTTTTAATAATAATGGCAAATACAACTACAATATATAAGTTAAAATACAGTATTAAATAGGTGACACAAATTTGTAAAAATAGCCTTCTCTCGCAATGACGCGTCAGGACGCGGCCCGCCCTCGCCCGTGCAGGTGACAGTCTGAGTATGGTATGACGCCATTCAATTTTTAGATTAATTTACCTGTAAATAAATACAATTTAGCAGATGTCGTTTCCACCATCGCGTCACACTAATTGCCTTCAAATTAAATGTTATTTTATTACAAAATATTCTAACCAAATAACTCACTTTACTTTCAGCCCATTTTGTACTGTTTTTGTTCTACTTCACACTGTTTTCCCCATAGCAGGGTAGTTAGAGAGAACGTAGTGTCAGGACACTCCGTTCCCTACTTACCACCCAAAATCGAGACATTGCTGCGCTTGTCTCAAGCACCAAACTAGATTAAGGAAAAAATATATATTATCGTTCATCCGAGTGGGAACCAAACCCACAACCAATCAGGTCAGGTCAATTACAGTCAGACGCTGTCCCACTGCACCACAGTCGATTTTATATTATGATTACATTTAAAACCTTTTTTTTAACCGTGAATTAGACAGAATAAGACATACATTCATCTCGTAAATAAGTTCTTATATTTATTGTAGTGTGTAATATATGTTGAATACTCGCATGTACACAAAATATACACATAGCGCTTAACTTTAAATGAAGACAAAAATAAAGCTGCAGTGATTGGCTTTAATTAGAAACATCCAGAGCTCGGCTCTGAATACTAAGCGATTAAGTCCATTCCACTACAAACAAAAATAGTTGTTAAGCACTTATGTGTATACTTGTTATATAACATTACGAGTACACCACTGTGACTCAGTAGGTTAGTAGGAATCGCGATTAAAGTTGTTTGATTCCCACTTGGGCGGATGATGATATTTAAAATATTTCGTCTTCCCGTTTTGTGTTACACTAAATGCGGCGTTTAGTTCCGCCACCTATCGTACAAATATATGACAAGTTCTCTCTCCTTAGCATGATCTTTCATTGACTCACTGCGGGAAAAATTGTGATGATTTTTTTGTATAATTCAAGTAATAATTAAATTAAACTTTCAAACTCTTTTGGGTTAGACGGTAATTAAAAGCTAAACAGAAGTTTTAATAAATAAACTGTTAGGTTTTGGTCATAATGAAAAGCGAGTACATTGCATTATAACGAGTTCTCCGAGTTCCCCCTTTTGTGTCTGCGTCAATTATCGAAAAATTTTCACAATACGTACCGATGTGTATTATATCTTTCATATAAAATGAATAGCGTTTCTATACAATGCAGCAAAGAAGAGGTTTTTGAAATGTTTCAAAGTTCGATAATAAAAAGAAATGTATTGAAAATCAAGGTGCACCTTGTATCATAAGATTTCTATATTTTTTTTAGCTTAGACGAAACTAAAAAATAAACCATACAAAAATACCAGCTATTCACATACGAATAATAATGAATTTATAACAAATTACTATATTTTGATAAATAAAGATTTGGACGTCAAAACCAAATGCCTAAAACAATTGTCGCCACGAAGGTACATGCGCTTATGTAGGATATAAATAGATTATGCAAAAATATTTGCAGTCAGGATAAATATACTGAGTGACTGACAAACAAGGCACAGCTGAAGGCACAGCTAATAGGCGTCGAAACCTGAAATTTGGCTTGGAGCACAAAGAAATAGTTTTCTTTAAAATTCCTATGCGAACACCATTTTACATGTTATAGTGGCGAGCTATAACTGGTATGTATAATGTGGAGTGAGGTGGTGACGGCGACCGGACTCGCTTTATGCTACCCAACAAAGCTGCCTATTTGTAGCTCAGAGGTATTGACGTTGCAAATAGCATTGTTCAATGTGCCTTGTTATTTTGTTTGATGGATGAATTCATTACATGTCACTACTAGAACGAGAGAACTACGTGCTTCTTACTAGAAATATTTGCTAGGCGGTGAAGCAAATTTTAAGCAAATTTAAAGCGCAAGTGTTTAAGCTTATTTTTTATATATTATGCGTTATATGTATGAATATTAATTGTTTGGTATTAAACATATATTGTTAAGAGATTTTTACCCTAATAGGGGTATATGCAGATATGATTTGGAGGAATAAATTGATATATCATTAGAATTCATAAACTGTCACTGTTGACGGGTAAACTACGCGTTGCCTTAGCAACGTATACTCGTATGTCGCTTATATTACCTATAACTGTGTTGTATGTTGTATTGTTTTGAATGTTTCAAACTCTTCCATTCCTTTCACTTATTAGTACATATATAAATAGATATGGAGCATTTTCTATTCTCTCCTTCCAAGATGTAATCGAAGTAACATACTTGTCTATGTGCTCATACTACAAAGTAAGTTCAAAAGATAATTTATTTTTATTAAGAAATTTCAGATCTTATATTCGTTCACAAAAGAAAACGTCTTCTAAAACATTATTAGTATTGTTTTCGTTTCTCTATTTTCAATACTATGTACATTACATTTCCCTTATGCCTTTGATTGGGCTCTGCGATCAATACACACCGATGTACTAACGACAAAGCAACAGTTGATTGGTTGGTTAGTTTCCTTTTATTACCAGCTTGTTGATTGTTTTTATATATTATACATTCTTACTGACTATATATGTACTTACATATACGAAATGCCTTTTAGGTAAGCGGCCAGCTTCGTATGTACACTAAAAAATTAATTACTAATCAGCTTCACCATTTCTCCCGCCTAGCAAGGTAAAGGGGAAAGTAGAGTAAAGACACTTCGTTCTGTAATTTCCGCCCTAATTCGAGACAATGCGTGATGAGTGACGAAAGCCAAGGCCGCACTTTGTCTTGTTTACCAGAGTACATAGGTTTATAATTATGTGTTGGAAAATTCTCAAGTTACTTAATAACATCCCATCTTTTTTGTAAACAAATTTAATTTATTTTCGGGCTCCATGCTCTTCGCGCATAGCCAGTATAAGCAGAGAGTATTTAGTATAAACTCCATTTTCCCCTTTTCGCCCGAATTCGAGACATAGCGTGATGAGTGGCGAAACTTTGTCTTGTTCACCAGAGCGGAAAAATTCGACATATTTAGAACATATATATATAAAAAGACATCTTAGCGAACCCACAACCAATCCAGATTACCGTCAGACGTCCCACTGGGCCACGACTGATGGATTGTTGTCAATGTGCACTTACTGTCAATTTCGTAATATAAAACGTAAAAGACGATAATTTTCACGCACCACGATATTAATTATTTTAGCGTTTAATGTAATTGCCTTTATATTTAATAACTTTGCCTGCGTTTAATTGTGCCATACAATAGACTGTTAATCGCTAATACTAAATCTGTTCAACACCGCTTATATTATTTCTTGCGTTCCCTAAACGTATGTCAATGTATATGACAGAAGCTGTATTCTAAATATCTAAAATTGTTTCATTATGAAATGAATCTATACTTACATACACGCGTACAATTAAAATGTACATGTTTTTTTGTATTACATAAAAAAGTGTTCTTTAAGCCTCAAATAGGCACCGTCATTAAACAACTGCAAATGCGCAGCATATATTTAGAAAACGCATGGTTGAAGCGGTCAGAGCGCTTGAACGGTTTTCAAGAGGCGCAGGTTTGAACCTGCTCCGTACAAATTGTTATACGTTTCCTAATTATGTCTTTTTTAATTTCCCAAAAGGATTAACACCTTCTGCAAAATAAAACAACTGCAAATATTTCACCGCCTCGGGTAGGCTTTCAGCATTAAAAATGGTTTGAACAAATCAACATTCAAACAGAGGAATGAGAATGAGCAAACAGACTTCGACTGCGCGGGAATTGTAACAAAGTGGTTCAAAGCTTCCCAAAAAGCCCTAAAATCGGTCCAGCTGTTCAGAGATTAGCCGAAACAAACAGACAGCCAGCCACAATAGTAAAAAGAGAATGCAGGGTATATGGAAAATTGTGTATATATACAGTTTCATTTATTTTAATATTACAAATAGACACTCCAATTTTATTCTAACTCAGTACTTCCTGCTTAATATGCATGTAAAGTCGCTTTCATGTTATAAAATGGTCGTTAACATAGCATTTACGAAAAAGCTGGCAAGAGGTGGTCGCGCTGTGTGTAGAGACTAAATTAAATAAATTTACTTAATTAAATATTAATTTGTAATTGTCAAAGAGGATTTGGGGACAGTGCTTTATAAAATAAAGTTACAACTAACCGTAGCTTAATACTCTTAACACTAATTGTAGCAACGGCTGTTGTTTGCAACGGCGTCGTTGAAAAATATCAATACTCCGAATTTATAGTCTAACAAGAAGAAACTGAGCGGTTTTATATTTGTTTTATTTATTTACCATACAATCAGTGTCAAAGTGAAACATGTAACTTTATTTTAGAATGGCAAATAATTTACCACCGGTTCACTAAAGTTAATGCCTCATACCCGAGAAAAACCGGCGCAAGAAACACAGCAGTACAATTTTTTTTTCAAATAAATAATTTATTTGGTTACTTTTGGAATAGGCTGGAGCGAGCATTGCGTTCCCGAGGTGTGTTATCATTGACAAAATGTTTAATGAAGTTATAACCTAAATACTTAGAGGACGTTAGCATTAGAACACTCTGTTCTCCATGTGTTTTGTCTTATTAGGGCGTGAATTTCTCTGAGTGGGGAACTTTCGGATATATATTCAGGCTCCGTCCCACTGCGCCACGGTGGCCCCATTTAAGGCACATTTACATAAATATATAAAGCGCTCTTCAAACAAATTAATTAGTTTCCATTTCCTCTCATCACAATTTCACCACATATCTCAATAGAGCTTTTTATCGAAGTGAAGCTTTTACCATCTGAATATAATTAGTTACGCTCCGCACTGTACACAAATACCGGTATAATGCAAGGGTATCTCGGGACTTTTAGATTTTAGATATACATACCGTTCATATTTGTGTGTCACCGAACAGAATAACTAAGTCTCTTTTTTTACATAATTTATTATATCTTAATACTTAATATATATGCAGCATGATTAATACTCTATGAACATAATGTATTTTTTTTTTAATTACTTAATATTGTTCAGAGAGCACTTTGGATTCTTGAATAATCAAATCTCAAAAATCTGTCAGCACGTGAAATTAGAAAACTATATATGTATGAATAATATACGTCTATCTAGACTCTAGATAGCCTTAAGTAGATCTCCACAGGACCGGACGCGCGCGTCGGATGTAGTTTGATCAAATAATTTAATGACAGTTGTTCCGGTGTTATCTTAGCTCCGGTGCTATTCAGCCCTACTGACTAAGTAAAGCTCTCTGGAGCTTTTATGCGAGGCTTTAAATGAGGTTGGCTTTAGTTTAAAATAAATGCAATTTTATTCTTTTAAAATTATAATACTACTGTTATAAATACATTTAACTTAAAATATATTATATTATTATTAAAACTTTTTATATAATAATAAGTATACATGTTCTTTAATTTTTTTCAACTTCACATTTTATCCCGCATAGCAGGATAGTCAGTGAGAGCCTAGAGTCAAGTCACTCAATTCTCTACTTTCCTCCAGAGTTTGAGTCGTTGCGTGTTGAGTGACGGAAGTCAACGCCGCGATTCGGCTTAAAGAAGGTAAAGTAAAATAAAAAGGTCCCCTCACACTGCACCACGATGGCATGTCATACTGGATACTTAATTGTTTGAAAATGTAAAAAAAATTGTATTTCAATATGAAATTACAACAAACTAATAGTAAACCTCAATTTTAGCAATACATCTTTCTCGTCGATATGTCATAGTAGAGCATAAAATGACGTCAAAATATCAATCACGAATTACGACTTGTGCGTGCGATTACACCCTACTAACTGCGGACATCAAGCTAAGATTGCACATATAAAGCCTGACTGTGGTGGGATTGCATGGGAAATTGTTATAGCTCTTAAGAAGAACCATTCCCCTTAAGTATGTTTGTCTGGTATTTATGGAAGAAGTTGAAATTCGATGTTCGCCAAAGGTTATCAAAGTAGAAATTACGAAGATATCTATTTCTCTCTCTTATTTTCTCTCTTTCCACAGATATTATTTACTTTTTTCAAATTTATACAAATCTCACAGGATTTGTAAAATATTGAGAACTTTATACTGTGATAAGTTACATATTTGATGTAACTTATCACAGTATAACGTTCTCAATATTACAAGTTCATATGTGATGTATGTTAAAAACTGTACTTTATGTACATATTTTTTTTTTAAAGTAGGATCACGTGACATGTCTCTACTACAGACTTTTTTTATATTTTTATACATTTTCCATATCTTATTATAAACCTCGCCTATTTTGTCCAATAATACTAACCTAAAACAATTAATATAAGCTTTACGCTCTGTTATCCAATTTCCGTCTAATCTCGAGATATTGCGTTGAGCAAAATATACACTAAAAACATTTCCAAAAGACAAATTTGAACGCATTACTAGAAATAGCGCCAAAACGGCGTCTACCAATAATAAAGCTTAATTACTCAACAATCGGTATACATTATAATGTTACGCGCCATTTCCAAAGATCGCAAGATTTATTCTAAGTGACAAGGCAGAGTGGCGTCGCAACAAGTGGCGCCGACGCGGTCACTAAAGAATACGGGCCGATGAGCTTGAGTGCTCAGGGTGAATTGTTATCCTCCCATTAATTATAATACTTTCGTATAAGAAAACCATTTACATGTAATATCTAGTTAACGAATTAATTATTATTAGCGTTTGATTTTACAGCCAATCTTTATTATAATATCGATTGCTTAGCATCATTATCTCTCTGTTTATCATGGAGGCTATCGTGGCGCAGTGGGAGAGTACCTGACTGTAAAAGCGATGGTTGTAGGTCCATTCAAGGGAATAATAATATGTTAATTATTTTCATTTCGCTGCTCTGATAAGACACCGCGTGGGGTTTAACTCCGCCACTCAATATCTTGAATTCGGACGGAAAGCGAAGGCCTAAGTGTTATAACACAGGACACTAGGTTTCCTCGGCCTACATGCGTGTAGGCCATTGTTTATTTATTAATTAGACAATTACAGTTGAAGGGACGTGACAGTTCATGATTTATATTAAAAATTTTTTAAAAAAAACTATATCTCGTTATCTTTATTAGATCATCTCGAGATGCATCATATTAATTGAACATAGATTTTTGTTCTTGTATAAAAACTAAATATAACATTTACGACTCTATATAGCTAGACGCTTAATATAAAATTTACGACGACTTTCATTTGTATTTCAGATATAAAATGAAAACTGAGGAATACAATTTTTCATTAAAACTGAACAATGTGTACACTTGTTCACAATATATAACGGTCTTAGTGTTACACTTATGTGATAATGTTTTATTATTTGTTTCAGAACTCGGCCGAACCATCCCGGGGCCGTCGTCGACGTCAGCGAGAATCCTCTAGACGCCAGCAAAGTATGCTATATATTTATATCAAGACTTATTATATACAAAATCAAAAAATAATAATAGTTTTAAATTGGCAGCTTAACAATTTTAATAACTCTTAAATAAGATTTTTATTTATAAGCTTGACTCAACGCAGTTTGTGTGGATTCAAGTCCCACTTGAAGTGATTTTAATATTTAAAAAATGATTAGTGATTTTGACCTACCAAATTCAACTACTTAGTTGTAGATGATAATGTAGATAAACATCTATACTCACTACATAGTATACTCTACATTGCTTGTTGACTGACAGGATTCAACGGCGCGTTTTGACTTATCCGTTTGTTTACAGTCAGACGCCATCCCAACTGCGCCACGATGTGTTCTACTCTCAAAGTATACTAACTTATAATTATACTCTTTTCCAGTTAGTAATCGCATTTGAGACCGGTCTGGTAGTTGTCTGGGATCTCCGATCTCGTCTTGCGGAATGGAGAGGCTCCCTCGGTACCGGGGGGCCTGGAGACGCGGTGAGAGCAGCTGCCTGGCAACATGACGGGAAGCTGATGACCGCACACGCTGACGGCGCGCTGGCCACCTGGAGCATGCGATCTCCGAGACCCATGTCACTCTCTTATCCACACGGTAACAATATAAGTTTAGTTTAGCTAAATAAGTGATTAGGAATTTAAGAACTTACTGTTGGGTTTTTATTTGGTATTAAACTCTAACTTAAATTCCTAGCCTCAGCCTATAATTAATAAAAAAATAAATAAGATCGTTACTAAATATAACCATCTTGTAAGACCTCTTTCTTTTTAACTTTAATATTAAAAAGATATATTGTACAACTATACTGTACGATACGCTTCTTTGAACTAATGTCACTTGTATATTCGTGCATGCCTATAGAAGTAATTCAATTAAGGCTACAAGACCTGACCTAAATAAAGCTTTAGAGCTTACGCTAACCAAGATGCGCCTCTTACCGTATCGTACGAGCAAAGTGCATCAAACAACTGAGCGTGTCGTCTACAAGACCACGATCCACAATTAAATTCTTGCAGAATTGCGAGTTTAGCGCAAACTCTCGTGAATTAGACTACTAATAGTACATGTAACTTGATGTCGACTTCGTGTAGTTAGATTAATGCAAGTACTATGGGTGTGCACAATTTGGGCTTCAATGAGGTACTATATATTAAATATGAGGATATATTTTGAGTTAGACTTATTTAGGAAACGTATAAAATTTTTTCAAGTTCTTCATGTGGCGCGGGTTAAAATCCCGCTGCGTTTAAATTTTTATACGTTTTCTAAATAAGTCTTTTTTAATTTCCTTAGTGTGCGAATAAAACTTTAAAAAATGTTAAAAAGTATATACTTAATAAATAGCATTCTCTCTTGCCAAACGAATTGTTCGTAGAATAATCTTTGGGTAGCAGAAATTTGTAAAAATCTCTCTACAGAGATGCTAACAACAAAAATAAGTTGTAATATGCGTATAAGAATTTTAACGTAGCTGGATGTAGAATGCATGGCTTAGCGGTTAGAGCGCTTAAACGGTTTTCAAGAGGCGCGGGTTCAAATCCCGCTGCGTTCTAACTTTTATACGTTTTCTAAATAAGTCTTTTTCAATTGCCTTAGTGTGGTAATAACACTTTAAAAAATGTTAAAAAATATATATTTTGAGTAGTTTGCAAATTTGTTCTCTTATTCAAATTCATGTTGTTTATTTTCAAACTCAGCCTATGTAATATTTTTCGTCCCTTCAAAAGGACTTAATTTCAATTTAAGAACTTACTTATTTCGATATACGTATGTATGTACATACCTAACACGTTTCTGATTTAAAAGATAATAGCAGTCGTCAACAAGTAGTTGACGGCGAACAACAGGCACTACTAATTGGGGTAGTTTCAGTTTTGACTAAACACTGACTCAGACTTTATCTTAATGCGTTACGTTTTATTGCTGATTGATAACATGTACCTTCTGTAGTAGAGTATGAACTCCGAATTGCGGCAATTTTTGTATTGTTTTGTATTTGTTTTAGTATTGAATATATTCAGCAAGTTCCTAAAAAAAGTTTTTACTATTTTAAAAAAGTTTGAACTTTACAATGTGAAAAAAATTGATACATAATAATAATATAGATTATTTACATATTATATATAGTTTTGTGTGTTCGAATTTCACGCTCGATTTAATATTTATATTGAAAATAATTTGTTTCTCTGGTTTGGTTACACATAACCTAAAACCTTTAAACCTATTACTGCCACTGATTATTGTCCTATATCCATACAACCTATCCTATCCAAAGTTCTTGAAACCATCGTTTATAATCAACTTTACAGAAAATACAAAAACAAATTGCTACTTTAGTAGCATATAATCTACAACACCCTGTTATATAACGAAGAATTTATTAAGTTGATACTTGCAGTTCTAGTTTAATCTAGTTATAAAGACAAAGCCTAAGCAATATATATTGAATATAGGACGTCAAGACATTCTTAGGTGGCAAGGAATTAGAATTGTAATTGTTTCTTGAAAAAGTTGCGTACATTAAATTTGCATTACAGAGCACTGGTTGAGATACTCGTTAAAATCTGTCAAATATAATGTTCAAATAAAGAAAATTATATAGTATTAAGTGGGACATTACTTCTAGTACATCTGGGAGATCTAAAATTTGTAATGAATCGGTAGAATTAAAAATAGTTTATAAGTTAATAAGTAAAGATCTAGATGTGGCAAATAGTTTAGAAAATTACTTTCCAGAAATAGCAGAAGTAATTGTCAAAACTTTTAATAGTCTTTGTGTAAAAAAGACTGGTTATTTATCGGGTATATCGCACCTCAGTTAGCTATAATATTTAATAAATGTGTTGACAAAGGTATTTTCCCCGACTTTATGAAAAACAGCAAAGTAGTTCCATTATTTAAAAGTGGAGAAACCAGACCTGCATCTGTATTGCCATCACTGAGTACAGTTTACAAAAAAATATTCTTAATCAGCTATCAGAATATTTTACTGATAATAAAATTTTTCATAATGCGCAGTATGGTTTTACTAAAGACTTTACTACTGCAGATGCAGGCATTGCGCTTCTAAAGTACATCTATAATGCTTGGGATAAGCCACAGAATGCAATCGCAGTATTTTGTGATGTCTAAGGCTTTTGACTGCGTGGACCATGCCACACTATTGCTTAAACTTAGCCACTCTAAAGTTTGGATGGGTGTGCCACAAGGAACGTTTTATAACTTTTCTTATGTTTAATGTATATAAATAATCTTCCATTTTATGCTAAGGGTTTATGCGATATTATGTTGTTTGCTGATGACTAATCCTTGTATTGATACAGTAGATCGTAATAAAGATAATTATGATGATGTGCATAGTGTACTGTCGCAAATACTTCACTGGTTCACTGTTAATAACTTGTTATTGAACGCGAAGAAAACTAAATGTATAGAATTTACTATGTGAATAGACAAAAGCTTAACTTAAGTCTCAATAATGAAATTATAAATTTTAAGTGACACCGCAGTATTTTTACTAATGACTCTGGACTCGAAACTTTAATGGGGCACCCACTTATCTTCTCTTGGGAGAAGCCTGAGCTCTGCTGAGTAAGCTGTTAGAAAAGTTAGACAAAGTTAGACGTCTGTAATGTACTATCACAGTATCTTATCCTATGGAGTTCTGCTCTGGGCCAATGCTGCAGATATTGCAACAATATTGGTAATTAAAAAAAGAGCAGTGCGGGCTATTTACAGCATGGAAGCCCGGGATTCTTTGCAAGAAGTTTTTAATTTAACGGGTATCCTTAGGGTTGCATCACAATATATATATATACAATATTATTTTTGACCGCAAAAATATACCCGATTTTTAAAAAAACAGTGCTATACGCGGTTTAAACACAAGAAGTAATAAATAAACTGATTACTCCTACTTTTCGCCTTCAAAAGGTGAATAACTCCACAAATCATTTTGAGCAATTTATTATCAAGAAAAGCGTGGTAACTGTTATTGGTGGTTATTTTAATTGACGATTCGAAAGTGCTTGTAATAGCCTATTTAAATAAAGAATATTTAGATTTTAACTATACTCTTTTATCTCCTCTGATAACCTACTTACCAGTCCGGAATCCATCCGTTCCACAGTACAGTTAGTGCACTGCTGAATATCACGGAGGACATTCGGTGTGCCATGGATAACACCAACGTAATTGTGATGGTACTACTGAATTTCAGCAGTGCTTTTAACTCTGTTGATTTTGACATACTTCTTGCTACTCTTCGTGCAGTTAACATCTCTTCCACAGTTATAGACTGGTTTTACTCTTATCTCTTTGGTCGCCGGCAATGTGTGAAAACCAATGATAGCACATAGTCTTGGCTAGATCTCACTGATGGTGTTCCTCAAGGCGGCATTCTTTCGCCACTTCTCCTAACCATCTCTATCCTGCCAGTACTCGTTATCAAATCTCATATTATGACAAAGTGAAAAATTTGAGCCTAACTATCGAAAAGAACATGACCTGGAAGCCCCATATTAAAGAACTCAGTAAACGCATGCATTTCTCTCTTCGTTCTCTTAAGCGTCTCCAATATTTCCTTCCTCATAAAACCAAAATTATGCTAGCGCAATGTCTTCTCCTGCCTATTTTTGACTATGCCGATGTCTACTATTTGGATGTGACTGAGAGCAACTTAACAAATTAGAGCGCCTTCAAAACCTCGCTATACGCCTTATCAACAGACGACGTAAGTATGACCACGTATCTCATTGTCTAGCTCAGCGTACTTGGGTCCGTATCCGTTTTTGATGTGATATGCATATGCATGTGATATGCATATGCCTGACTTTTCCTTTCAAGATACTCAACCACCATAATTTCCATTCATACCTCCCTCCCATTTTAATATCTTTCCTCCTCCCATAAGTTCAAGGAGGTCTTGTGTCATGCCCATGCTTGACATTCCAAAAAGCTACACAAATTCCCTGCAAAAGTATTTATGTATATGTTAATTTCTATGTATGTATACATATATTTTATATCAGTAATATGTTTTATTTAAACTTTAATTGTGTTTATTTATTGCACAGTACAGTACTGTTGTACCGCTATGTATTGTCTTCACCCACTTAAACAGGTTGGCTGGAAAAAATCTCTTTTACAGAAACGTCCAACGTCGCTAACTTAATTTCTGTAATGTAAATTGTGTTGTTTTTTTGCAAGTGCAATAAAGAATATAAATGTGGAAGTAAATTTTCTATTTATGCAGAATTTTAATATCATATATTTAGTATTTATCTAAAATACTATTAAAAGTAATACTATAAAAAGCAGTAAAAAAATTGTCTTTATATGTCAGAATATATGAAAAATATTTTTTTACAGACGGTACTTACTACTTCATCTTTATTTTTAAATGTCACTTAAATTTTCTCGTTTCAGCAAAAGCTAACAAAGACGGCAAACCAGAACCATGCAAACCTATACTTAGATTGGAATGGAAAACTTCGAGGACGGGGTGAGTGATATTAAGTACTGTTGTAGGCAGAGAGAACCTGGTTTCAAAACTATATTCTTTATAACATTTTAAGTTTAAATCGTTAACAATATGTTGCACTACAATAAATTAGCAATTCTATTGTAACTTAATCACATTTCCTACACTTCAGAGAGAGTCTCGTGATCTTCTCCGGCGGTCTACCAACAGACAAAGCAGGGCGCACGCACAGCATCACTGTCCTCAACGGCAAGAGCACCACCGTGCTGGAGATGGAGCACAGCGTGGTCGACTTTGTTACGCTTTGCGAGAGTCCTCATGCTGCTGGTATGCTATCGATTTTTACTAAACCTACACTAGAAAGTGACAGGTATCTCCCTTCTATTGGTCGTATTGTATGACATAATCTGATTACGACATATTAGTTTTACTGGCCTAGCAAAAAAAATCTGTTATATTTGAAATATACGTAAATATTATTCGTGGTTTTTATTTAAATTTATACTAATTGCACTTAGTGATGCAAATCATGTCAAACACAACATTATAAATATCAATGTTATAAACGTCTCCTGCAGTATTAGGAATATTATAAGTAAAATTAATGCTATCGTGATATAGTTACGTACACAGTAGGTAAAAATAAAAAAGATATCATAACGGTATTGTCACTAGACTTTATCCTCCCACACTGGGATATGCGGAAGTTATATTAATTATTATCATTCAATTCCAGATTATCAAGAGCCATACGCAATAGTGGTCCTCCTACAGAACGACCTGGTGGTGATCGACCTGCTGTCCCCTGGATACCCTTGCTTCGAGAACCCCTACCCCATGGACATACACGAGTCCCCCGTCACTTGTTGTTGTTACTTTGCTGACTGCCCCTCGGACTTGGTAAGGAAATGAAAGAGATAATTCGGTAAATGTTCATAACTGAATAATAAGTTTTGGTGATTACAACGATTTTGTTGAATCCAGTATGATACGGTTAACGGCAGCAAACGAGGCGAAAGAAGTATGCAGGGATAATGCTTGAAGCTAAAAAGAATATATTAAAGATATACTTTTTTCTTCTAACCTTTCGATCCCTTTACCGTCCGTGTTCTCGGACAAATCTCTTTTTTCATAATGAAATCTATAATAACATTTCTAATACTAGATTCCAGCATTTTACTCGGTCGGTCGACAAGGGAACAAAAAGGCTACAGGATTCAGTGAGAAGCTGTGGCCCATCAACGGTGGCGAGTGGGCGCCAGCGTCTTGCTCCTATAGCGAAATTATACTTACTGGGTAAAAATTATCATTTGTCATTACTTACTTTCAATTATAATATTTTATTCTATTGGTTGTTCATAAATTATACAACAGGGACAATATTATATGCTCATTGTCTACATTGCAGACACGCCGACGGTAGTGTCAAGTTTTGGGACGCGAGCGCAGGGACCTTACAGATTTTGTACAAATTAAAATGTTCTAAGGGTGAGTTGATATTTGTCTGCCTAGAGCTGCAAGTATCGCTTTCGACCGTTAATGTGTTCGATTCCCCGGTAGTGTTCGAGAGGCGCAGCGGCAGTGCGGCGGGTGTGGGGGGCGCGGGGGGCGTGGGGGGCGAGGAGGAGGCGCCGCTCGCTATCCAGCAGGCGGCGCTGTGTGCGGAGTCGCGGCGGCTGTGCGTGGCGCTCCCGCACGGACACGTCGTGCTCTTCAAGTTCCGCAAGAACGAGGTGCACGCCGAGACGCACGTACGTATACATATACACATTTCAAACTGTAATTTTATCAAATATTCGGACCTAAAATAGTTTATCTATTTCAAATTATGCAAAAACTGGAATTAAAAAATAGTATAGCTGAAGAGTAACTCCGTTCCTTGCTTTCAGCCCGAATTACTTACAAAATTGCTCATTATTTAAAAGAAAAATTTAGTTACTTTTTCAGTAGCAAGAGCTCAGAGAAATATAACAGCCTAGAAACGGTTTATAGAGTTCGTGAAAGAAGGTTCGACTTATAAAATACACAACAACTCTCACTCAATCTTAGAATCAGCTCCTGATTTTACTCTAGTGATGGACACGTATGAGACACAGTAGAAAATCCCCGAGGATGTTCCCCGAGTTCCTCCGAGTCTAGAAACCTAAAACACTTTATACTGGTAGAATTTATATTTCCATTGGAAACAAATATTTCAATTTCATCATCTTAAAGTAAAAAGAGTAGGTACTTTAAACTTACCAACAAACTGAGCAAGATTAAGTTTAGAGGTAATCTGTACGCGAAAGAAGTAGGAGCGAGTGGTGAAATTGTATTTGCGAGAGTCCTCATGCTGCTGGTATGCTATCGATTTTTACTAAACCTACACTAGAAAGTGACAGGTATCTCCCTTGTATTGGTCGCATTGTGTATACACTTTCTTCTCTTCTCTTCCCTAGGTTGTAGAAATTCCAGTCATAACAGACGCAGTGGAAGAAGAGACGTCACCAGAAGTGGAAAGCAGTCGCTCAGCCTCCTTCAGCAGAGGAGGCGACAGCATCGAAGGGGAAGGGAGGAGGGTAAGCTTGTAATTTTTTTTATTTGTTTATTCAGATCAACTAGCAGGCTTACATTATTATATATTCATATAAAAGTAGCATTGGTAAATTACAAATGAAATTATGGTAAAGCTTTATTAATTACTAAGCTATCAGTATCAAAATAAAATAGAATTTTTACAAAAAGTTTAATTCAGAAGCTTTGCGCGTTTCACTCTTATAGCAAGAGAATGTCTTGTCCAATGTTACCTAACATAACTTACACAATATTAGAAAGAGCCGATAATCGTTATCAGAGAGATGCAATATTTAAAGGTTTTATATTTATAGCTTTTTATCGCATCATTCATCGTTTACTTTTATTAAAACGTTTTTTTTTGAAGCAGCAAAAAAGAGTTTTAATAACCTAGACTTAGATATTAGTCCTTATTTTGTTCCAGTTAACGGATACAAATAATAAAATTTCTGATTGTATCTGGAGCACCACAAGTTTTGTATTTAAGTCCAATGCGTTGATAATTCTACTAACTTGCTATGTGGGAGATACCTGTAGCTATAAGAAGTTGCTAAACTAATAAAGTCATAAAGGTTCCTATTTGTAGTCTCGCCATCCATTATCTTGTCGTTGTCGTCTTCCCGCAGCCCGGCGGCGGCGGGATGGGCGCGTGGCGCGTGCGGGGCTGCGCGGGCACAGGCGGCGCCCGTCGCGCGCCCGGCTTCCAGGCGGCGCTGGTGGCGCTGCAGCAAGGCCCGCCGCATCCCGTCACCGCGCTCACGCTCAACTCCTCCTACGGCTTGTGAGTCCCGATATACTCCAAAATTGACTTTTTAACTGTAATTGTTAATAAGTACATCATTATCTGAGTACAATATTAGAATTCTATGACAAAAGTGTGTAACGTGGATAATATGAACGCTTTTCGAAATTTTTGAGTATTCGTTGTCGTGTAGGATGGCGTGGGGCGGGGAGCGCGGCGTGGTGGTGGTGGACGTGTTCCGGCGCTGCGTGGTAGTGGCGCTGCCGGCGCATGCGCTGTACCTGGCGCCCGACGCGCCGCAGCTGGCGCCGCATGCGCACCACGCGCCGCACGCGCGCCACGACCGGCGCTCGCCAGACCTCGACCAGGTATCTTATGTTTACTCTAATATACACACACAAACACGCACACTTCAAACTTTTTGCATATAAATGTGGAGATTTTAATATTGAATATTACATAATAATGTTGTGGATAAAAAATATATATATTTGGATTAAAGAAAAAATATCAACACACAGACTACACTTATTCATGTAAATATATAATCGTTGACATTGTAACAAATTGATTCACATAAGGAGAACCCGACAATTGCCAACTCACAATTCAGTCTTACAAACACACAATTGGTAAAAGCTTCAGGAAACCACAATCGAGGTATTTTTGTAAAATAAAACCTAGACGTTGAAATTGTTCCTATACGCGGGGCGGGTCATTTTCCAATATTTTGTACAATAATTTCTTAATAAAATTAAACTGTTGCACTAAAAATGTAATAACTAAAAGTTTTATTGATCGATATGTTGAAATTATATATCTTTAATTTCACTCCCTTTCTAAATTACAATATAGTTATTATAAAATACAAATAATTGTAAGTAGCGACTGTACAGACGTTGATGTATGTAGCTACAATAGAGTATTTCATTTGAACACATGGATAAAGAAACGGTAACGATTTGTAAGGCAATCTCTTCACATTACATTTTATTTGCTCTTTTATTTTATTATATATTGAGTTGCTGTGATTCGGGAGAATTGGCTGCGCTGAAGCTCCCTGATTGATCCTTGATATTTTTTATGATTTATTTATTTCATAGATTTAGCGCTAACTGCGTCCCCGGCTTACCCCTGTAGTGAGAGTTGGCATGGCATTTAGATGATTTTTACACTCGGCCTGTCTTCACTGTTCTAAAACGCCTATCTTAATAGCTAACAACGAGTGCCAATAGATTTTTTTACCATTTTCCAATGAAATTTTGACGACTGCGTCAATATAAAGTTAATTTAATATTGTTAACAGCTTTTTGAACATTATGTACTACTGTCTCGATTATAGGACAATGAGTCTTTTTAGATCACATTAATTGCCAAGCAGACCAAGTGGCCATAGTTATATCCCACTTAATTTTCTAATGAAGCAAACTATCTAATATTACATGATTTAAAAGGGCTGTTTGCAATACCAATATGGCCGTAATACACCCCCTACATACTGACGACTCTTATTAAGAGCTAAGCTTCAAAAATTATCTATTCCCCTGTCCCTGAAGTTGGAGGAGACCCCGGCCAGTCCCGAGCCCGCCGAGGAAGCCTTTCCCGATCCCAAGCTTGATACACGTCGCAAATCAACACCCTGGAAGAACTTCAACTTGAAACGACAATTATCTAAAGTTGATCTTAAATTGAAAGCCGCGTTTGGACCCCCCGAAAATGAAGATGTAATCGATAAGGGTAACTCACAGTTTTACTGTGAAACCACACAAACAGACACACTGCCCGAATCTAATTCAGAGTCTCCTCTGGATGGCGAAGAGAAAGCAATTGAGGAAGACAAGAGTCAGCTTTCATCTCCTTTACGCGTTTGTTCAGATGTATTTGAACGGATGCATCGGGAACTACAAGAAAAACGCTCATCAGATGTCTACGACAGAATGCACAAAGAGCTCCAAGAAAGGTGGCAAGACAAAGATAAAAGCGAAGTAACTCCTGATATATCGCCATCTAAGATAGGAGGAGATGATGAAAAAGCTACAAGACCTGATAATTTACCACTGTTCGATGACGAAGGAAAGCCGATGCGACCGCCTCGCTCAAAAAGCAGGAGAAACGACAGTGACAAAAGCCAAAGAGATCAGAGACTACTCTCCGTGCCTAACATAAAGTATAACAAGCAGGATTCCGTGAAGGACCTGCGGAAAAAGCAGGCTCCGCAACAGTCGCAGTCGTTCGCGGGAAACCTAATGCGGCGTTTCAGTAAGTATGCTCCGGAGCCATATCACTCACATGATGTGTCACGCGGGTTGTCTCGTAGCACTAGTCCTCATTAACATATAACATAGCGTAGCTCTGGGATTGGAATGGTAATGGTTTGGCGAGTTTTTATATCGTTTACTAATATTGTAGATACAGTATAAACCGATAGAACCTTTGTTCGTAGTGTAGTTACGATTTTGATATTTTCTAATAAAATTTAACATGAAGACTAACTAAGCAGTTACAAACACTGTAGAATTTAAAATATTTAAAAAGAATCATAAATTCGATACATCATGCTTACCGCTTTTTGTGATATTTGGCTTTTTATTTATTTTAAAATAATTATATTATACATAATATTATACAATTGCGTGATAAAGTTTCATATAATATTTATTATTGTGTGTATAAATAAACACTTTAAAGTATTGTTATATTACATATTTATGAAACATCTCACCCAGACTGTATTAGGTAACCGGTGTATTTTTCTTTCCCAAGGACAAGGACTCATCCGACGAGGATTCAAACTGCCTAAAATATCTATTCGGTGATTTGTTCGGTAATTTTATATCTTAGTATTATTGCATCGAAAGTAGGCGTTCAGATCTCTGTGTTGTCGATGTCCGTTTGAGATGATACCAAAGTAACGAGCTACAGTAGTCGGAATAGCTGTGCACTGTCCCCGCTTCGTAGCTTCACATCAGACCATACCGAGACCGTCCGGGAACTAACAACAAATACCACCAAAATATTTGAGTCCTTTTCTCTGACCGATCTGCTTTCCTCAGGAGAGTTTGTAGCCACACTTTGTACGAGAAATGAACGAAATGTCGAAGAAGAGCCGATCGAGCAAGTAATAGAAGTATCCACCAGAATAGGTATGGATCCAGATCAAATCAGGCACAACACACTAACTAACAGAGGGATAGAGTCCGTCCGAATGTCTAATAAACTAATCGATCTATATATCGGCACAGAGATCACAACTCTCCTAACGCTGTGCGTGTGTCCGCGTCGGTGTCCTGTTACGTACGTCGGGTACACACTTACTTCCGGTGGCGGTCTACTCACTTCTGTATTATGTTTATGTTCTTTTGTGTATATTTGTTTAAACTTCAAGCATTTATGTTTAGTTTATTTATATGTATGTTATGTTGACACCGCTTCTTATACACACACCCTGGGTAGAACCTACTGTACTCTCTGGGTAACATCTGTTGCGGTTTCCTCTAACGTAGGCCATGTCATGACATCGAATTCTCCAAATGTGTGCTCTCCTCGAATCGGCCGACCGGGCTGGCGAGCGCGGTGTGGCGGCGGACCCGGCAGTGTGTGTGTTGTAGATGAACGGGCCTGGCGGGGGCGGCGGGGTCGGCGGGGGTGGTGTGGCAGGCGGAGCGGGCCCTGCGGGCGGCGCGGGGCCGGCGGCGGGCGGGAGCGCGGGCGCGGGGGGCGCCGGGGGGCCGCGCGTGCGGCGCTCGCGCTCGCAAGGTACCCGCAAACTGCACAAGTGCCTGTCCACGGCGTCCGACGTGTACGCCGCGCCCCCCGCCCCGCCGCATTCCCTGCTAACGACGCGACAGTATTGCAGTTTTGGTAGTACAGTCACCTTTATACCGTTCGGTCTACACTTTTCGATCTAAACAGTCGCAATTTCTTCTTTTGTTTCATTTTTTGGTTAATCTTTTGTTCGGTGGCGAGTCGCTGAAAATTGGATGACGTAAACGATGGTGCATCTTGATAAGCTTTGGCTGAGTGAGACGCGAGCTCTTGAGTACGATGTTGTCAGCTTCAGTGTAATGATCGTGCTTAAAATGAATGTTTTGAATGTCCAATTGATTGATTGAAACGAGTACAAAATTTAGCTCCTGCATTATAAAGCGATCTCGCCAAATTTATCTGTTTCTTTTTTTTTTTATTTGTTTTATTTTTTTTCTCTTTACATTTATACATTCAGGACACTAATACTTACTTAAACCTTCATAATTAACATTCTTCTTTTCGTTATCTGAAACTAACGATCAACTTCATTTTATTTCACTGTTCACTTTAGCTCTCTTCAGATCTTCAATTTCAAGACTGTTTTTTGAATCTTGCCCTAAAGCATTAGTTTAGCAATTGTGATATATAACTGCCTACCGTCTCTGTAAATTGGCAACAACTATTCATTTGAAGACACAAGTCATTCTGTCTATTTACTTTTTTCTCCTTCACAACCGACGAGCATGATTTGAGTTCTAAATTATGTTTATTTATTTGTCAACTTTCCAATTTCAGATCGGAATCATTTACTCGTACTAGGTAATCATTACATTCTACGTTACACCAACGTTCCTTATTTTGACTTCTAGTTGTTCATATCGAGTAGTTTTCTGTTATCCTGTGTTATATCAATCACTGTCAACTTCAGAATGAAATCTTCCGTTCTGTGCCCCTGTCATTAGGCCAAATAGTTGTTTTGCCAAAAACGTTTGGTTTCCTCGTCTACAGTCCATCGTACTCGCTCGCCCATAGTTTTACATTCATAATACAATTGATACCTAATAAAGAACGAGTAAAGGTCGTATACCTATTTTACGCGTAACTGACAAATAGTCTGATATTCCATCTCATATTGAAACTCCCTTCATTAGGAGTGACTGAAGCAATGCAAAAACCATATAACAGCACAATCTCATTGTATTGTACTGTCAAATACGATGCGACTGCGGACGGCGAAGCGATACAAGTAAAGATACGGTGACTATGCTTGTAACACAGTGTGATTTATTTGTCGATACAGAACCAACTATTCCGCAGACTCTCGCATCTATGGAGTACTTGCAAATAACGCAACCCAATGGTATCCCAACGGCATTTGCATCGATTTATACATCTATTTAGTTTTTTTTTATCCTACTTTCCGTGGCTTGACTGTATTATTGTTCTACACACGTAGATGGTTTGCTACATATACTATTAGCGTCGAAATTGTGGCTGTGAGTACCTAACGATGTTTCCACCTGCACCTCAACTAACTGCACACGGCGACTTCCGGCATGACTCTTAGATATAAGAAAAGGTGACTTACTACTAAAAACTATCTCTTTCCTACTCTATCACTTGCTCTAAGCGTACGAACGGAGCCTTGTTTGTTATATGTGCATTCTATGAGCGAGGCTTTGTATATTGTTTACGAACACACGATATGTATCATTTTTGATTTTTTCCTTATTAATACGTAATTATTTGTATTCGAAAGTTCGATGTTTACTTATCACGAGCGGTCACATTATTTATTTCTTTGCATTTTGTCCGCAGCATATTTTATATTTCTATTTTGTACAAAACAACCTTACATCAAGTGCTGTCAAAAAGAGTATCACTTGACTGCAGAATATTATAACTATTTTTGACTAACCGCCGTTGAGTACATGACGTTATCTTTTTGTTTCTAGCTCGACCACAAAGCAAAAAGTTTATATGGCTCGTTTTTGGCTGCCTCTATATACGGCTGTCCTTTTGTCTATGTATGCTTACAGTACTCTTTTTATACCGCATTAGACGCATGTGCCGCTAGCGACTCACCGCTCCATTTCTGAACACACTAGTCTTTTTCCATTGCACTTAACTTGTCTGTCCGTCCAGGAACGCTTAGTTCTAATGACTTGGCTTATATTTTGTAGGACTGTTTAGGAAAAACTACTCATTTCACAGTGAAAGTGTTACCCCTTCTTTTAAAGATAGTCAGGCTTGCGCTTCATAGCAGTTCGCATACAAGGTATAGTGTTAGATGGGTCACTATGTCTTCTAAACCTGCTTGGATTCACTCATTGCACTTGCCATTTTCGTATCAACCCCGGCAGTCATCACCGTGAATGCTGCCCCCATTTCATCCATCATTCTTGCTGTTGTTTCGCTTCACTCAAATGCTTTCATGTACCTAGTTTGAAGTGTCTAACATAAGCGCCAACTGTATCATTAACTCTGTTTGGATCTCTGTCACATCCTCGCATAGAATCCTTTTGTATATCATGAACTAAACGACAATGATTGGTTTATATCAACTAAACAAAATAATAAGATTAGTTGTGCAAATAAGCTGAGATTGGACGGGCATGCAACGAACTGCTCTAGCATGATTCCTTTTCCATGTTTTACCTATTTTGTACCAATTTTTTCAATCCGGAACTGCTGAATGATGGTTTCAGCTAATTTCACAACTGCACAACCAGCTAGCTCTAGAATGCAATATGTAGATATTATCTCAACAGTGGTAAAGGATGTTACGTACAGTGTAGTTACTCAATTTGGATATCCCCTATAGTATATATCCCGTAAATTTTATTTGAATAATGTAAACAGCCTCGACCACTGTCTATGCTAAGGGCCCATTACCACGTATGTGGTATTGGACTTTTGGCGGTTTTCTAATATAAGCGGAGGGATAATCTGTATGTGTTGCACCAACCGGCCGCGTAGACAAGTTGGACAGCTCGTTCTCGCGCTCGCGTTCCAGCTCCATGTCGAGTCTGGAGAATATATCCCAGGAAGGTATCCAGTGCCTGGCCTTCGCTGACAGCTATACCAAAAAATCCGGTAAGCCTGTTCACACTAATACTAGTATATTATTTGTTTTTCTATAACAAGAATACATTTTGTTTGATTTTCTATTCTTAAGACCCAACAACGTTGCTGCCAACACTGTGGATCGGGACAACGTTAGGGTCTGTGTTGACAATGATGATTAGTTTGCCAGAAGCTGATCTGCGACATACACAGCCAGTCGTTGTTTCTACTAGTGGTAAATAATTTGTTTCCATCGAATTTGAATCATTTACAGTTCAAATCAGTTTTACATAATTTTTTGTGATACTACGTATTTTACGTTCCAGGTGGTCCTATATTTAGGTTAAAAGGTTCAATATTGGCAATGTCATTTTTGGACTGCAATGGTGCTTTAATTCCTTATTCATATGAAAGCTGGAGAGATGACAGTAAAGATGTAAGTGAAAACAATACTGCGTGTTTGAAAACATGGACTTTTGTACAGGAAGTAAAACGAAATTCTTAAAACGCAACTATCATTTATTATTTTAGGGCCGTGAACGCCGGGAGCGTACGCCCACCAAGCAGGGCTCCAGCAGCAGTCACATGAGCCCGACGCCGGCCGGCACGGAGTCGGCCGCTGACCGACAATTCGTAGTCATTGCTTCAGAAAAGCAGGCCCGTGTCGTGGCATTGCCAAGTCAGAACTGTGTCTATCGTCAACAAATTGTTGACACTGATTTTGTTGTTAAATCAGAAATTGTCAGTTTAAAAGGTAACCTTAGAAGTGTACTGTACATAACTAGCACTTTACGACAATCCTTAACTTCTTGAAATATTATTGCATTATTATTTTTTGTATATGTTTGTTTCAGACAGCGTATGCTTAGTAAATTACTTATCGACGGGTCACTTGGCAGCCTACAGCCTGCCCTCGCTGCGGCCGCTCGTGCATGCCGACTTCCTGCCACTCTCCGAACTCAGGTGAAAACAGACCCCTATTGACTGCCACCTTTTAATTCTCTCCAAACTTTTTATTATGCGAAATACAGAAGTTGGCAAAATAGCTACATTATTTCCCAAATATATGGGATGCAAATTTTTGGATTAAGACGTCAGTTTTTAAAATTTAAAATTCAACCTCTTTGTTTCGCTTTGAAATGAAGTATTAATTTTATCTCCGAGCAAGCAATGTCAATGAATGAATGAATTGGTGTCCAGGCTCGAACCCTGTGGGGACACTGACACTTAGACGATTTCCACGCACTCGATAAAGGCACTAAATGATAAACGGCTTGTTTTTACATTATTACATACCTTAGATTCAACTAGCTTCGCAATATCGGCATGAGAATGCTGTACTTTTACGCTAAAAAAATAAAATTTGTCATTTTACGATTTACGCATTCATCAGCCACTGATCAAACATTGTACATCTGCTATTTTATCATTTGGGAGCCGACCGAAAGACTTCCTTTGAGTATGATCGATGTTAGAAGAGGACACTTGTTTGGTGCACATCAAATGATTTAACATACATAACTGCACGATTTCCTCGCATAAGTACCGCCCGGCCCCCTCCGGCCCTCGTGACCTCCGACCCCACGTGTGTGAAGTGCACCAGACAAGTGAAAGTGTCATCTGACTTGACACGGCCAGCACCGAGCTGTTGACGGCTAACGCGCTATTTCTAATCACAAAGTAGACAAAATTTTGCAAATCTGTGAAGCACCTCCTGTGCTTTCAATATTTGGCACTCTTCATCTATCTTTAAGTTAAATATTAATCGGACATACTATATGACACAACAAACGAACGAGACCACATCTATTTACTTGGTGCTGATTTGTGTAAGACACTTCCTGATACCATTGAATGTGTCCGACATCCGATGCAAAATTGTACAAATGTGCATCACTAGTTAACTCTCATGACAATCATGACATCTGTATAACGCGCATTACAATCGCGGCGGTCGCGCTGCCACTGTACAGTGTTGGTGCAGTGGCAGCGCTACGGGACCCGCGCTACTCTTGTAACTGACCGGTGCCTGTATTCCTGGTAGCTTCCAGACACAGTCCAAACAGAGGGGTATCGTAGACCCAATGCTCTCCATTTGGGGCCAGCAACTGATAGTTAACGAGGACACGGACCAGTAAGTCTTCGTTCATAGCGGAATTGCGTTAGTCATATCATGACCTTCATGTACCCTGTGGTGTGACCGCGTCCTCTGTTAGACATGTTAGTGTTTCATGTTATCCGCTTTCGACCCTCACCCCTGCGTCACCCTCTACCCTGGACGTGGACGAACTTGTGCCATCTTGTTTTTAGTCTTAAATTTAAATGATCTTTTATATATCTAAATTGGCACGATGAAAACACGCATAGTTTTAAGACATAACAATAACGAAATAATTGCCCTTGTGGTTGAATTATTTATATGTATAAATAAAAAAAACATACTTATAGGAGAGTGACTTAAAACATACTTTAGCATCTATAGCCTCAAAATGTCTCCCTGACCTCCAGTCCGTCCGTTGCTTGCGAACTGCTTCGAACCGCCCCGACTCCTGAACTACAACCCTCACACGAACACTACACCTCGCACTGGAACTCTCCTACCAACGCACATTGTGTACATACATTATCTTCTACCTTACATTATACTCCACACAGCATCTCTTCCTTTTCCGCCTTCTACTTTTTTTTTAACTCTCTCCGTTGCTCTATTCTAAATCTTTGTATTTTTTACTTTTTGTAAAGCATGCGGCATTGAATGTTCTTGAATTATTCTTTCACTACGGCATTTTCATATAGTACACTTGCGTTTATGCTTCGTTTATGTTTAGTAGATATCTGTAACTTTTAAAGCATTTCTCACATAGGTTGCAGAGGAATGTGATGGTAAGATCAAATTTGACTATTAAATTTTCTTTAACAATATATTCGTAGATGCATATAAGAGAGATATATCGTTTCAAACATTAACAAGCATGACTAAAAAAACCTAATGTGCCATATTTCAATAAAGCGAAGTAACACCATAACAAGGAAAAGTTTCACACGGAACACAAATGTTTCATTGATAATTATTGATTTAATAGTATAAAATACTTTGTTTGTTTGTTTGTTTAAGCGCACAGTAGTAATTTCTCGACATGGAACTACCAGCTGGACTTAATCCACCATTTTTGTATATGACAATCGTATTACGCTAAAGTACTGCTTTAGCCCTAATTATTGTATATGTAAAGTCACTATTTTCAAACGATTTTTGATGACAATGGCTGGTAACCGCAAATAATATGGCAAACTATTTTATTTATCCGCCATCTTATTTAACGGAAGTAAGTAATTAATAGCTGAGTATTTAGCACCTCGCATAACTGGCGTGCACGTGACGTTACAGAATAGCGAAGACGTTCTGCTTCAGCAACCGCGGCCACGGCCTCTACCTCGCCTCGCCCACTGAGATACAGAAGTTCACGATCGACGCCGAGTTTTGGTAATAGGCTTTTTAACCTGACTTATTTATATAAATCTACTTTTGGCATATAAAAACTGAAATATATTTCGCCTTACAAATCAGTCAACAGTTAAATGAAATGATCGGTGAGCTGTTCCTGCCGCGCGACATGCCGGAGCCCCCCAAGGAGAGTTTCTTCAGGGGGCTATTCGGAGGCGGCTCTAGGCCCCTTGATAGAGAAGAGTTATGTAAGTCTGTGTAATTGTGTAATGAATTGTGTAGTTGTTGTATTTTTTTATTATTGTCTAATAACATACTTTAAAATTTTGTGGCACTGTCAAATTGAGTGCAGCAAATGTTTGAATGAACAATCCAAGGAGAGGAAGTGTCTCGATGTATGAGAGTAGCTTATTGACGGCGCGCTGTGTGTCGACAGTCGGTGAGAGCAGCGGCAAGCCCAGCCGCAGCGTGGCCAAGCACATCCCGGGGTCGAGCGCGGCGCTGGAGGCCACGGGCGCGCGCGCCTCCGCCGCCGCCAGCGAGGTGTCACGCGCGCACCAGCTCGTGCTGGAGCGCGGCGACAAGCTGTCGCAGCTGGAGGACCGCACCGAGCGCATGCACTCGCAGGTCACTACCCACTACCCACTTCGCGTCCTTGTACACTTAACTTGTCGACTGTTGCTTTAAAACTTTTCATGACGACCTCAATATTAATAAAAACTAATCTATTCGAATCCCACTGACGGGAATAGTTATATTTGAATTACTTAAATTTTTTCGCTCTGGTGATAAGGCAAAGCGCGGCATTGAGTTCCACCGCTTAACACGCAATATCTCTAATTCGGGCGAAAAGTGAAAAAAGCAGTTTCTTGACACTAAATACTCTCTGCTTTTTAAGAATTTTATAACAGATATTTGTAAAACTATGTAGAACCTTAGGTTTAAAATAGACTAACATACTGAATATATAGCATAATATACTATGCTCTCCCTCATCTCCTTGCAGGCTTCCGAGTTCTCGTCGTCGGCGCACCAACTGATGCTCAAGTATAAGGACAAGAAGTGGTACCAGCTGTGAGCTGTGAGCTGCGGCGACAGCTTGCGGACAGTACGGCCTGCTACGAGATGTGCCACCGGTGTTATTGTAAACATGTTTTGTCTGTAGCCGAAGCTGTTACACATACATTGAATTATAAAAACCTACCGCAGCGGGATAGCGTGTAATGTAAGGGGCCGACAGCGTACGGAGTACATATCGAGACGAGGACCGAGTATTTTCTATTGAAGTTGGTGAATGGTCGATTTGCGACGAGTTAGTCGAGCCGTCTTGGCGTTTCACGTAGAGCTTAGCGATATTCGGTAACCTTACTTATTACATATTTCTTACACTTCGTATTCATAGACCATCTTCAAGTTATTGTATAAGCTACATATGTCTAAGTCTATGATGAATATTTATTGCAAAGTTAGATGTCACAGAAATATATGTGTAATGTTTTATATTTATTTACACATTACATTACATGTCCCTATTGTAAGGATTACTTAGCAGTGTCCTGTCCCTGCCCTGGCATGGTCTGCCTTGGAGGATGTTTATGAATACGAGGCGCGTCGCGTGTCGCGTCACTATTTGAATAAGCGCACAATATCACACACACAACACTCACCGAGCGCCTCTCTCTCTCTCTCTCTCTCTGCGCCGACGAGGACTTGGCGTCCGCACTCCTTTGACTTTGTTATTGACTTTATTTGCTACTTGACCAAGTTTTGCCAACTATTGAACTCAGTTCCTTGGTAGGATCGATGTATTTCCAATGTTGGGAGCGGCGAGGTGCTTGAGTTCTAGCGTGTACATATAGCATTCCACACTCACGTCCATGTTTTTATACAACGTTCGTACGTATCGTAGTGGTTTCTCTCTCCGGCACTTTCCCATCGTCCGTTGATTTCTCTCCGCGCACCGCTCAGGGTAGACTGTCTGACGTTGCTACCTTCACTCGGGTTAATTGGTAGGTTAGGTTGTAATTTTTATAGATACGAACGAGCGGACGAGGTAACTATAGTTATTGTGAATGTTGATCTGTATAAAGTGATAATTAAACTAAATAATATAAACTTAAATGATTGAAAATTTAAGCATTGGATGACAATAATTTCGTTACTCTCTTCGCAAGTTGTTTTCGCGCCGCGAGGCGTCGCCATCTTGTTTGTCTTTCGCCATCTTGTTCTGGTTACCATTTATTTAATAAACGTTGTTTGTGTTCACTCGTGTGTGTCCTGGCGTTGTTTTATTTTAATTTCATTATTTAACGTTCCATATATTTTCTTTGTTTCCCGGACACAACAGTATCTATGTGTGAAAAATATATTTTCACGTATTTTAAAGGTGAGTCCCACCTTCCAATGATAGCAATACAACGCGGGTTTTGCCTGACGAGACCGGACCAATCGGTGTCGTGTCGATGTTAGAGTTACTCTTATAAATAAATAAATAAATAAATAAACATATTGATATGATTGATAACGTTATATTGTATGTAAATTGTCGACTTAGTAACGCACTGTAGCGGGGCCGGCACCTGCCAGTGCCTGCTGCCTCAGCGCTCGTGTCTCGACCACTTCTGTAGTATTTGTGGTGTTATGTTGAATTTGCTCTCTATTGTACTAAGCTTCTTAATTATCCGATGCTTCACTGATGCTTGTTTTGATAAAATTGAGTTAAATGACGTTTTTGATAAGCTCTCTGATATAGCACAAATTACTACGAGAATAGCTGCATTTGACGACAGCTGTAGTATGTAGTATGAAAATGAAGATGAAAGATTAATTTTAAATAGTAACTGTCAACGTTGTTTTAACATAACGTTAATTATTACACATGCAGCACTTTTATTATATAAAACAGTTATTAGATTTGTTTTTCTCAACTCCTTTTCAATAAAAGATGGAAAATGAAGTGCAAAAGTGGCAAATTCAAAGCCAGCGCAAAATTTCTTATTGAAACCGTATATATTAGTATAAAAGAGAGCAATTCTTAGCAAGTTACATTATGTTGTAACAAAGCCCATTAACAGTAGCAGGGTGCGACTTCAACTTTAATAACGGCCATGTCCGCTTATTTATAAGTAGCTAGCGTAGTGACTAAGTAGAGACTACTGTGTATCGCGCGGCAATAATCATTCGTTTTACTTTAGGTAACTTCCACGAGTGCATAACCAATGCCCATATATCGTCGTAATGGAACACTGACATATACGCTTTTCCCATTTTCAATTTAAACTGAATCTGTATTGCTTAGTTTAAAAGATTTATACAAGCTCTACATCTACATCTATATACTGATAAGGTTTTTTTCAGGATAGCGTGTTCTTCTTTTGTTTTGTACAAATCCAAAAACGCTGTATAGCGACATATGTTAGTGTTTTCGTTGTCGGTGCGTTACGTGTAAGCTTCGACCTTGTAATCTGTAGTGTTGCTAGTTTCTTATAGTATTGTTTCTGCCACGAGCTGTTTGCGCAACTCGAGCCGTTTTGATACACGGTCGCTAAGGAGTATCGCATGCCTCACGTGACGGAGACATTGCTGTGTGAAGCGCAAAGTGACTTTTGTACATAATCTATTGTTACAATGTTTGTTTAGATTCATAGTTTATTTAGAGATGAATATGCGAATGAAACTAACGTTACTATCCAAGGAATATATGAAACGAATGGTGTTTGAGTATATCTCACTATAGTGAAATGTTTTAACCAGATTATTTTGTTACCTAGACTTGTACACGAGGAGCGCTCACAGAATTGACGGAGATATTTTTTTATTGTATAAATATTTAGCGGTGTTATATTTAGCGACAGATGTTAAAGCTATATTGTATTTTTGTTAAGCGGTAGCGACGGCTTCTGGAGCTTCGCCTTCGCTTCGCCTTCACTCGAGACCTCCTAACTTAGTACGTTCGATGTTATCCTAAGAGTTATATTTAGTCTATATGTGCGTTGATTTCTCGTAAACAAATTATATGACAGGAGAATATAAAGAGTACCGTGTTGATGTTGAAATCGTTTTATATTCGCGTTGAGTGCGGCGTACACCCGGCGGCGGCGCGCAGGTGTACACCCGCAGGTGGTTGGCGGGGCACGGCGGGGGCGCTACGCGGGGCCACCGTGTCCCGCCATGTCCCGCCATTTCCCGCGCCACTCGCCGAACCCGTTACGCGCTTAACACTCTAAAAGTGGGACTAAATTAATGTAAGGTTTGTAAATAAATAATTACCGAAACTTGTGGCAAATTATTACTTGTTAATCTTTAATAATCGAAGTTCATTTCGACATTATTTTGTGTCATTAGGCGACTGTCACTTTTTTAACGTTCGGGGACGAGAGTTACGGAGCTACAAGTATACATATTGTATATAAAGTACGCTGTTGAACTGTATTATTTAGTTTGGTAGATGATTGTAATCATTATATATAAATAAAATTATATCAAAACTACTCGGCTGTTTCATTTCAACCTTCGACGCACGCGCAATAAAACCACAAACATTGAGCAACTTTTCTTTAATAAAACTTTTCAACTATGATATAATAAATACAACAGAATACAATACGAGCATTTATCATGTCTCGGGCAGTCGGGCGCGGCGCCAGGAGGGGGAGGGGGGAGGTGGGGGGAGCCCGCGTCCGGCACCCGGAAGGCACAGTCCTCGCCAGCGGAGCGCCGCTATCTCTACACAAGATTATGTGAAACAATATTCCATTACAATATTATAGGGGAAATAAATTTGTACAATTCTTCGCTGGGAATGGGTTCACGACAGTTACAAATGACGAGTGTATGTATATCCGAATTAAACAATACTACTTGGTTGGCCCACTTTATACTATACACGAAGCTTAATATAAAAAATCTATTCTGCTACATCACACTTAGCTACCATCGACGAGCTCCGAAACTTATCCAATCCAAATAACGCAGTGGGTATAAAAAGCTCATATTTTTTTCTAATGTAGATAATGAAAATGTACAAACTTCAAGACTACGCGACTTCGGGAAGTCTATTGCAATATCTCTTCATATTATATCACTATTGACTTGCGAGGCGACATCCACAATCAGTTTCATTTCTGGACTTGTGTATACCGTATAGACCGTACTGTATTTACGTATTCAGAGACACTTCGCTTCAACTGCAGCTTCGATTTATTTACTATTATTTACTAAAATATCACAAGTTCAATTAAGTTGCAAATTATACCTTTGACATTGACACTTCGCCAGTGACATTGACAGGTGGCGCACGCGACTACAACTAGGGCGCTTAATTGTTCAAGTTTCATAGCGCTAACCGCTAACTACTCATACTCATACACTTGTTATTGCTAAATGCGACGAATCACGACTAAGTCCCCGTCCGCTAAGTACAGGAAGCGGCGAAGCGCGTCGTCCCCGAACTGCGAGGAGCGACGACCGACGACCTCAACTTATTTCTAGAACAAATAAGAAAGTGCCAGCGTCGCTTTCGACAGTCCTATAGCACCTTTTGAGGAGCGCTCGCTCGACGCTGCCGCTTCTCAAATGCCGTTTTATTTACTAATAAACTATTTACAAAATACTAGAAACTCTTAAATAACAAGAAATCAACACAGCGAAGTAAACAAAGGGGAAAGAATATTGTGGATGTGTCGTCAAACGGGAAGCGGCACGATCACAAGCATGTGGGTACTTACAGTTACTGACAGATAGACAGACAGAGGCAGGCCACAGCAAGACGGACTGACAAACGATATGGACACACAATATGTATGGGACTGCCTTACAAATATTATACTGGAAATAAAATATTTTATACACTTTTTTAAATTTATTAAAATTATATTTTACAGCTTTTGTACAATTTATTTTAGTAATATCTTGATAATAATTGAAAGAATGAACTAGGAATGGAATTCACAATATGCACACTAATGATAGCTGATGGCAATTGCAATTGCTATAAACTTGATAACTTAACACTTCATACATATATACTTCATATAAACAAAATTCTGAAAGGATTATAAAAATATTTCATTGGTTATCGCACTTTCTATAAGAAGCAATTAATTGGGTTTCACTTAAATTAAAAAAATATAATAATATTTGATAATAAGACACAATCGACGTTGTTACAAAAATACATCTATATGACTGTCGCCTAGACTGACACCGCTCGAACACAATACATTGTAGCTAGCAAATCTAACGACAATTCGATACCTTGATAGTTATTTAAATACCATTAAATATTTAAAAAATAATCGATTATATTACATTTTTATGTAAAACCATTCGTTTACTAATAAAGGAGATAATATCACCAGCGATAACAAACTACTACAGCTCTTCCTTTCGTTAGTCGATACTGAAGAAAGGTCTGCGATCCGAATTCGAATCGCATATCGATTTTAATAGAATGAATGGTATCGGACAGAAACGAGCGAACAATCATTGGAATCGATATGTCGACTGATATAGTATTCGATATGGTTGACGAGTCGCGTGCGAGCGAGACGGCGAATACAAGCGTCATGTTCAACTTATATTTACATAACAATGGGAAAATTATTTTCTTTACCAGTTCTTATGAAAATAAAATGAATCAAATCAACGATTATGATCGATTCTATTTAAACAGTTATAGTTATAGGCACCACCTCTATAAATAACCTACATAATACAATGTTGTAACATAAATACTTTAAAATACAATGCATTTCAATTGAACACGTGAGAGACCGTCCGAAGCGATCTTACTTAGTAACATCGAATAAAATTTAATACGTAAAATTATGCGAGAAACGCGTTACAAAAAGAGACGGCGATAATTGCGCCACGTTGGTCATTTAATTGTTATGATATTATCTATTGACTTTCGCAAACACGTTATTTATAATATGATAATTTATCGATAAAAGTAACAACGATTTGTAAGTGCTTGCCATTATAATAATTCTACAGCGTACAAACAACGGCCACGCACGCACGCACGCACGCACGCACGCGCGCACGCACACAGACAAGCACGCAACAGTGTACCCGAGCAAGCTATTTACACGCGATCACAGTACGTCCTCACTGATTGACGATTACATATTTAAGCTCAAGATTTCAATAAAAACGGTCATTCCCCTTTATGGCTCTTAACATTGGACTTTCCAAATAACGAAAAACAAAAAAGAAAAATGATATACAGAAAAAGTAAACAGTTCGTAGACATTTAAGAACATGAAATAAAAGCATTCATCGGAAGTCCATCCGAGCCATACTCAAATACGTATCAAATATATCCTTTAAATTTAATATAAATCCATCAGTAATATATTTTAACTTAACAAAGTCCGGCCTAACAAATTGTAAATAAAAAATTTCCTTAAAGCCAAAATTATAGGCACTCATCTTCTCCATTATTTTGAACATGTTACAAGCATTTTTTTATATATAACTCGTTATACTGTAATGTAATAATTACAAAAATATTTTAATACAATACCCCAACAAACAAACAGACAAAGGTAGAACAAAATGTTGGTTTAACGAAAAATTTAACGATTGGGAAAAATGAAAACAATGACTGATACACGACTATTAACCACAAATAGTTGAATTGAATCAATGTATGTTTTCGACATCACAGATCGTAAGTATTATACTATAATGTTCCTAAGGCGAGGCGAGTGAAGTCGCGCCGCGGTCTCTCTCGCCGAGCAGACGGGTGAAGGAGACAGAACTAGTGACGAACCACCAATCACATGACTGGGCTCGATGAAATGGCAACTTGCATTGGGGAAGAGTGTTCGACTTAAGTTCCACTGCACTGTTACGAGATTAGGCCGCGGTCACGAGCGGCCCCTCCCTCGACTCGGTACTGAGTGCGATGAGGATATCGATATATGAAGACGAATATTAATGCGTCGGCCGGAAACGGTACTTATGTTTAAGTCACAAATTTACAAATACAAATATATATATATGGACAAACGTAGCTTACTGTATTTTTTAAGCACGCCTCGCACCCGGCGCTAACTAAGTCATTTTGTTCGTGATTACTAACGGAGTACACAGCGGGGTGGAACATTAATAATTATGGGGTGTTGAATCGGGGGAGGGGTGCAAGTGGACGGGAAACGATCACCTCTCCTCTTGACTGCTGCTGGGCGGGGGGTCCGCCGAGGGGTCGCTGGAAGGGGTCGCCGGGGGGTCACTGGAGGGGGTCACCGAGGGGTCACCGGAAGGGGTCACCGAGGGGATACTGGAGGGAGTCGCCGAGGGGCCAGCCATAGGGTCGACCGAGGGTTCGCCTAAGAGGTCAACCGTGGGGTCGGCCGAGGAGTCAGGGTTCATGTTCTGGAAGGCGGAGAGCATCTTCTGCGCCAGGATGAAGGTGAGGGCGTTCTTGTCGTCGTCGTCGAACCCGCTCACGTGCATGTCCTGCAGGCCTTGCTTTAGCTCGTCTTGCTCCTGCGACTCTGTAACCAGGGACAAGCTTATTTACTTGCAGTAGTCAAAACTCACAATAATATTTTTTACACGTTTCAGTTGTAAATATATAAACATATTGCATGACATGAGTTACACGACAATTCAGATATCGACCAACTCCATTAAAATCAATAAACTAAAATCTAGTTATATCGAATGTTGAATGTCTATAATAATTCACAAATGTTTAGTTTAAACGGTAGTTTATTTAAAAAGATTATTAAAAATTATCTAACACATAAAAATAAGCACCATCGTGGCGCAATGGGACAGCGTCTGACTGTAAATGCGATTGGTTGTGGGTTCGATTCCCACACAGAAGAAGACTGATTGATTACATTAAAATTATATTATTTCAACAAAGCGCGGGTCGAGTTCCTCCACTCAATATGCAATGTCTAAAATTGGGGGGAAGGTCAAGAACGGCGTCCGTGAAGAAGTGTCCTGTGCAAAAGTGTAGCTGAACCAAATAAGTACCGGAGGGAGTGCGCCAGAACGGGAACTGCGCCGCGAACTCGTCGAACTGCGCCCAGCCCTCCTCCCCGCCCGCGCGCCCCTCGCCCCCCGCGCCCGCGCTCTCCCACGCTGCAATACGGTACATAGGGTTAAAGATAGCATTCGGACCATTCCTACTTCATGTAAGGCGATCAAAGCGATCGGTTAACGGCTCCCTTTAACACCCCACTCCACTCCAGTTTAATATCACATAATGTGGTACAATATATTGGCGCGAATGACGTGAGACTGACAGGTTCCAAATTCAAACGTACGCGAGGAGGGCGCCGGCTCGGAGGCGTCGGGCGCGTCGTCGGGCGCGTCGTCGGGCGTGTCGTCGGGCGCGTCGTCCCACCATATGCTGCAACATTAGTTCACTCTCATTATGGGTTGGATGGGTCGTGGGTTCAGTCCCCACTGGGGGATTTTATTACATTAAAATTATTTTCATTTCTCCGCTTTGGTAAGACCAAGTTCTTTCAGTTACACAATGTAATAAGTAAATATCTGATGTTGAATGAAACATGTTTAAATTTTAATTATTAAAATATCAAAAAAATTATATATTAAATACTTACTCGTCGTTAAAACGTTCGCTTGCTAATTCTAAGAAATTGTTTTTAGTGCTGTCCATCTGTAAATAAATGAAATATTTAATATAGAATATATCTTTGTTCCAATATTATTTGGTATATTAATATAGTCAAATAATATTGTATATAATTGTTTAATACATATAATTTGACTCTAACTTCACTTCCCATTGATTATAGTAAACTAAATATAATGATTGTTGTTTGACTTGACGAATAATATATAATAGTTATCAATCTAGTTGCACACTTGCTGTGTAATGAAACTGCCAATTTGAAGGCTGCAGGTTCGATTTTTTTTTTTTTTGAGTTTGTGTGTGAGTATGTGAGTGTGAGTGAGTTTGTGTGTGAGTGTGTGTGTGCTACTTACAACGCTGACAGAGTTCGCGAACGAAGCGAGGTGGTGCGCGTCACCCTCACCCGCCTCCACCTCCACGCCCGCCTCTGCGCCCGCCTCCGCCTCGGCGCCCGTGCGGTACTGCAGGCAATACAATCTTAGAATATTATTACGACAAAACACCAATGTATGTTTACATTAATATTGTTTTCATGTTTCCTTTTTCTTTTAGTTTGTTATAGAAATTTCTACTTTTTTTTTATAGTAAACAAATGAAATTGTGATTTAAATGACAGCGGCTGTGACTGCGATTGTGTGATTCGGTCCCTCCCGGGGGACGAATTATGTTTATTTCTTATCGCTTTGGGGACGAGACAAATTGCGTGAAGCTGAAACAATTGTTTTTTCATTTCCCGCGAGCTGTTCGAGCAGAAACACATACAACTTCTTGAAATATATAAGACTCTATTCTTGTATTAGGTTAGACTGACATGGGATTGATTACAAGCTGCATTTTAAGCAATTAAAATATTTATAATGTATAATTTCTCCCAATTGGCAATCAAATCTATAGTAAAGTAATATTATTATTTAATTAATTAACTACAAATAATGACTCACGTCGTAGCTGTCCTCCAGAGCGGCCACGTTGTCCATCTGTTACACAATACACATACATAAACAAAACTTATTTTTATTAGTTAACTGTTTAAAGTAAAAAAACTGTATCTGACTGTACAGCATCGCGATTGGTTGTGGGTTCGATTTCCTCTCAGTGGAAGGATGATAAATTCCTTCGTTCTGGTCGGACTCGACATGCACTGCGGACTGCCCACTATGGGGGAAAAGTAAGAAGAACTTAAGTATATTTTGTCAACTACAGTCTAGACCGGGAAACCATATATAAATGTACTCTTTCTTAAACAGATTGCAAAAAAATAGTTTATTAAAATATGTAGTAAAGCACTCACCTCGTACGAGGTTTCCGGTGGATACGATCCGCCCTGAAAGCAATTGAAATATTAACGACTGGTTAAGAGAGAGAGAGAGAAAGCAGAGAAAGAAAGAGAGAGGAAGGGAGCGAGTCGAACCAGCGGCGTGTCGTGCAGCAGCAGCGCGGGGCGCAGGCGCGCGGCGCGGAAGGCGGGCCAGCGCGCGCGCGCGCGGGGCTCCAGCGCCGCCGCCGCGCGCTCCACCGCAGCCGACGCGTCCAGCGCGCGCAGCGCCTTCACCACGTGCCCCATGTAGCCCGCGCGCACGCCGCCCCTGTACGAGAACAATACAAACGGGTTACCCCACCGCGCCACCACGTCTATTGTATGTATGTGTGTGAGGGAATGCACTCACTTTCTGTCCTCGTTTTCTTCGAAGGCATCCATCAGCCGCGTCAAGAGATCGCACTCGCCGAGCAACTATAACAAGAAAACTCATCACACATTACAGCAATCGAAACGAGCACTGCAAGCGAACGTCGAGATCAGTGGTCAGGGAGCCTCACGTGGTCGACGTATCTGGCGGCGAAGCGCGCGTTGTCGACGGCGGCGGCGAGCAGCGCGCACACCTGCGCATGCAGGAAGTTGTTGCCGGGGAAGGCGAACACCAGCTCCAGCAGCACGCCTGCCGTACCTGCAGCACGTCACGTCAGTTACTACTGGCCAACCACCACCCCCACCACCACCACCACGAGCACGCGAGCGAGCGCAGCCACCCACCGAGGCTGATGAGCGCCGTGGGCACGTCGTCCACCTGCGACTGCGCCAGGCGCGCCAGCAGCGCCGCCACGTGCACGCGCGCGGCGCCCACGCGCGGCCGGCGCGGGGGCTGCGCGGGCTGCGGGGGCTGCAGCAGCGCGTGGTGCAGCAGCGGCAGGTGCGGCGCCAGCGCGCGCTCCAGCTCGTCGCAGCGCGTGCGCAGCAGCGCCAGCAGCAGCCGCGCGGCGTGCACGAGCGCGGGCGCCCTCGCCGCCGCCGGGCTCGTGAACACGCCCTGCAGCAGACGCCTCGCCGCCTCCGCGCCGCGCAGCCGCAGCGCCAGCCCGCGCCCCACGCACCACCTACGATCACATCATTTTGATGCTTATGTAATATAGTATGATCATAACAAAATGGATAAATAAAATAAACAAACATTTAACTAAATTAAACTGAGTATAAAAATGAGAAAATGTGGAAAACAACCAACTTTATATTGTATTTGTCTTCGAGCGCGAGTTCGAGCGCGATATCGTGGAGCAGAGCGGCCGCGTTGGCCGCAGACACCTCGCGCCGCCTGCGCTCCGCCCGCCCCTCCGCGTCCTCGCCCTCGCCCCCCGCGGCGACCTCGCCCGCCGCCCCGGCGCCGCCCTCGCCGCCGCCCTCCGCGTTCACCACCTCGGGCTCGTCCACTTCTCCGTTAGTACTCGAAATTTTCTCCTCGTTTTTATTAATGACTGCAAAAATATGGCCATATAGAAATTATGATTCTCGATATTCAAATGAGTATCCATAACGTTAAAAGTTATTACTTCTTTAATTTGCTAACCTAAGACAACAATATATAGTTCCAATAATATTTATTGATCAGGGAGCTTTATATGGTGGTAGAGACACATGAGAATTGAAAAGACAGTTTGCGGCAGCTTTTGGCGCAGTAGAGAATAGAAAAGACAGTTTGCAGTTATTAAATAAAAATATTTTGAATATGTTAAAAAAAAAAGAATTTGAACTCAAACTTAAAAAATCTCCAGTCTAACAATTCTCAGGTAATGGGTGTACGTGAATGTATAATTTATTTGACTTATATATATTGCCTTCATTTAGCAGCATATCTTATTTAAATACATTGTATTATAAACATCGTATTTTATTTTACCAAAACAAATGAAAATAACTTAAATATAATCACTACTCACGTGGGAATCGAACCCAAAACCATGTACAGGATACAGTAATTAAGATTATGGGTCAATAATACCTTCTTCCATAGGCGGTATCTCTTCCTCAGTGGCATTATGATTAGAGTCAAATTTGTCGTTCCCTTCATTGAGGTCTTTATTACATCTGTCAGGTTGCTGAATGGGAAGGTAGTGGACTTCGTTAGGGTCGTATGTGCCACAGATTATCTGAATGAGACTCTCAAGAAACTGATGCTCGTCAAACCACTAAAACATATATTATTTGTTAATTTAACATACATGCATATAATTAATCAAATTATTTTGTATAGAAAATGTAATTATTAAAGATAAAACAATTAAGAACTTTTGCAAATAGTTTATTCTAAAAATGGTGCAGTTGGTTCCGCAACTGATGATTATTCATTGAAATCCTTTAAAGTGGAATGCTTAGATTTAAAATATCCCTCCTAGAGTTCTGTTACCAAGCATTCAGTCTATAAATATTAAACAAGGACAAAGTGTCTTCTCAATATTATGTAATAGTAATAATAACCTTTTAAATAACAATTTAAAAACTAAACCAGTCAGAGTAATACCTAGCTTATCTTATTATAAATAATTTATGTTTTTATCTTTAATCAGACACCGGTCATGTGAAGCTGCCTTGCTTTTAAAGTATAGGCTTCCACTAGAGTTTGCCACAGAGTGTGGTATTGTACTTGTAGACAGAGTATGCTTGCTATTTTTCAATCAATATTATTTACAAATTAAAATGTCTAAATCTATAAAAATGAAAAAAGAAATACCTCTAAAACAATTTTCATGAAATTTCCTTGAGCACCCTCATGGAGTTCCAGGAAGCACTTGAAGATATCACAGATGGCTGAGGTGGATATATGTTTCAATAGATTAGGCAAAAAGTCCCGTCGGGATTTAAAAAATTCTATCACTTGCAAACACACTATATTGTGCAAATACCAGTCCTGGAAATGGTAATTTTGAAATGAAATTATTAATATTCTTATACTATGATATATATTACCACAGATGGAAATACTACTAAGCACTCCAGGTATTGTAACATGTCTTAGTAAATAAATAATATACAATCCACATTTCATAATTTTTTTTAAATTATCAATCTAGAATTAGAGTAGTAGATTAGTAAAGCAGTGTGTTTTAGTGTCACAGAACAGCAAATTAAATCCATAGATATATTTTGTCATAAAACTCTAATCCATTACAATATTTTATTCTTTTGAGTACAAGTAAAAAATTATACATATACTTAAACTTGATATATTTTACTTTCCTTTAACTCCAGTCATTATGAACTTAAATCAATATTAAATAAGAAACATGAAATTCTTTTTACCTGTTTTGGTCTCCTTTCAAGTAACATTTTTATTGTTTTACTAAAATATGATGCAAGTAATGGATTCAAAGGTGGGTCCTTATTAACAAAGTTACACAGTCTATTCATTTGTGTGGCATCCATGGATAGTCGGTCCGGCAACATAGGCAGGTTGCTTGTCAGGACCTCACTTGCTATATTGGCATGTCGATATTGTGAAGTCAGCTCTACATTTTTGGGTGGCTCTTCTGTGATTAAGCCAATAAGCTCCGAAAGAGTATCTGGTTTGGTTAGGCTGCAATTTTATTTTTACATACAATGCTGACTTTTAAGCCGCTGTTAAATGACTAATTCAGTCTTTTGTTTTAAAAATAATTATTGATCAGTATGGTAAAGCAGCAAAATAAATAATGTAAATATGTAATCAATCTTCTTCATGTATAGAACCACTCAATGCACATTGTATTTTATTTATAACTAAAAATTCCACTTACAATTGTATTAAGTCTTTGTTGTCCGCATTACATTCTTGCAGGATATCATCCGCCTCCAGAACTTGCGTCAATGTAACGTTCTGCAAGTAGAAACAACCTTCGTATTACATTCAGCGTACAGTTATAAGGACGTAAATAATCACGATTCACTGTGACTCTCATTATGAACAAAGCATAGTATGAGAAATATCTTGGTAAATCCTATGATAGACTCATAACCATCAATTTGAACAACAAAATACGCACCTCCCCCTTTAGGAGAAACTTTAGCTCCCTATCTACTTTATAATTACCGCTCCAGAACATAATTAAAATGAATAAGTGGAAAGTGGTTAATTAATCTAAACCCATATATAGTCATTAATTTAGAAAGAATTCAGCGTTTCTTAGGTAGAAGTGCAATGATCCGTTTTCTATCTGACATTCACCAACACCGACAAGCGCGACAGCTCACAAATGTGTTGCCATATTATATTATATTCATATTCTAATCAAACATGTGCTATTAATACTGTATTTTAAAATTTTATTTAATGTAATTTGAGGTATTTGAATTCCCATTAGCTTAAAAAATAACTAACGTCATTCTTAATAAAGACATAATTCACAAATTAACATCTCATGATGATTAATAGGATAATAAATGTTTGGTTGTCATATTATAAATATGTTTTTAATACACTATCCTAATAACAAATAAACGTAGCGTTTTAAATATATCATTCCTATATTATTATGATAAATATTAAAAGATCATAACAATATATATTTTTTAACATTTTATATTATAAGTGTTATTCGCACACTTAGGAAATTGAGAAATACATATTTAGAAAACCTTTAAAAATTAGAACGCAGCAGCATTTGAATCTGTGCCTCTTGAAAACCGTTCAAGAACTTGAAGTTTTTACATTAAAACTTTTAGAATAACAAAGGAATAATAATTCTTTTGTTTGGAATAAATCAAAAGCTTTCTAGGACTATGAAAGCGAGCTTTCCCGGCGATATAAAGAGAAGGGGTTATTTTTTTTGTAAGTTTACGCATCTCCCACAAGTAGCGATGTAGGTAGAAATAAACTAGTGTCAGACTCACAAGACTCAAGAGTCAAGACATTCCGATCTCCGTCCGTCCGATTTATAAACATAATATCTCAAATGGCGGTCTTAATACTTCACTTTATTTACCAGAGCGGCAAAAATATTTCATTTAACTCCATGCTTGTTCCTAAACTGAAGGGTAAGAAATGACCAAGGTGACAAGACACTCCGCACTTCTCCACTTTACGCATATCCAATTACGAAACAAATGAACTGCTACATAAATATAAGTTGATATTTAATACCATTTTTTTGTTTATTACCATTTTTTCATAATATTATTTAAGGTATATCATTGTTCTACTTATTCTATCAGTGAATGTCTAAAGAGCAGAATTATTTTATATTTTATTCTACACTAGTTACTGCCCGCAACTTTGTTTGCGTAAACTTTATGATTTATTTGCATACTATTTTAATTTTTCACTATTCTACCGTTTCACCACGTGGACACGCCGAATCTCGAACCCAAGCCTACGCGTTATTGTTTAAATACATTGTGAAATAATAAAGTCTCTATCACGATGAACAACTTTAACTAGGGCGTTATCCTTTCCTTTTGTTATGGTGAGAACGTAGGCTGTTCCCCAAGAGTTCCACATCCAATGTTTAAGACTTTTAATTTTTATATGTCAACGGATGTCATGTTAAATTCGGTCTATGATGGTTCTACATCAGGTGTCTTCAATTAATTTATAATTATACCGTACGTTGCACTTAGGCCTAATAACTTTCATAGGTTTTTTTTCAAACACACCCAGTGGTTAGCGCGTACAAACAGGACAAACAAACAAACAAACTGAAAATCAGACATATACAACTTAAAAATTATAGATTCATCGTTATTAGTATTCTATATTATATTCAATACAGACACGTGCTTTTTTTAAGAAGCTTCACTTTAAAAAGAATACGAAGCCATTTGACAAGACCAATTAATGGTTAAAGCACAAAGGCTTTGGGGAGCGATCCTCACTATACGAGGGAATGTTGGTATTTAAAATTTATACACATTTACGCTGTCAGAAAATGCAATTCAATCTAGTCAATATTATACGCGATTAATCCGGTTAAAAATTGTTTAATTTCAAAATACATGAAGATATTTGGATTACCATAATAGCTAATATTCAATAGTCATTAAAATTGAGTCACGCTTTGTTTATGATTATAAGAATATTGTTTCCTGGTGGAAAATCTATGGGTAGGCACATGATGTACACGATGCTGCCTATTTGTTGTTTGTACGTTATAGTACAATTGTAAATTACTATATTCAAATACTGAATTTATTTTAATTATTTTTTCATGTGATACAATTTATATCTAATTTGAGAATTAAAATTACGAATATAAGGATTAGGTGCTCTAGGTAAGTGAGTGCTTAATGTTTGTTATGTGTTACTTGAATTGAAATATTCCGTGCTCTGATAGATGTATATAAGTCTCTTTCGAGTATTTCGTAAAGCAAATATTACACAAATTTTTATGAAGCTCAGCGAACTACTGGACTCAAGTGAAACTAAAGTGTTATATAATATCCGGAAAAGTATAGAAAACGTGATATATATACATAAACGTTTCCTCTAATAAAATGAAATTGTAAATAGTAATAACCATTTCGTGGTACTTTCCTTTTATACCTGTGGGTCATTGAGGCATTAGAATAAATATTATTTCTCTAGTTATCTAAATAGGTTGTGTGTTGTTGATTCAAAAATGAAGAAAATGTTAAAATTCAAAATATCTTATCATACTAATACCCAAAGTGGACGTTTTACGTATTTGAAGACACCTTTTTGCAATCTCCATGGCCAAAGCCAGTTGTTCGCTGGTATTCGTCGGCAAATTGCTCACCCAAATAAACAGGAAAGTGCATATATAGGGAGTTGATTTAGGAAAAGTAATTGTGTTTTGTCCATACTTATGAGATTTATTAAACCACCGACTCCTTATTCCATTGTAAATATTTAACATAACTTATTATCTATTAATGACAGTTCATTGTTTTAATATTAAAATGTGCCATGTTTAGTTTCCATTTGCTTGCCATTGCAGAAGTACTAACAATGCCGTTCGTAATAATACTCTTGTTAGCGTCAGCGTCTGCTGCAAAAGTTATCCACTACGGGGATTTGTTTCAAGAAGAGTGGAACACGTATAAGGTAACGACAAAAATTGTCAATTTTAATTTTAAGGTTGATTTGATTGAGATCAAAATATTTGTTTTTCCGCGAAAGCCTCAACAAAAACTCCTTTAGACTTGCTCTTTACAGTCGTGCAGACCGTAATAGGAGTTATATAGTTAAATCTTACCATCTAAAAAGACCATTTTACTTATATTTAAATATAATATAACAATTATTAACTTTACCGAGTTAGCATGCAACATTTATTTTCGCTATTCCATTAAATCATAATATTTTCGGATAGACTTTGTTTAATAATTAAACTGTCCAAGTGACAGATTTGAAAGTGCTTACGGTAAAAGACATATTTAGAAAACGTATAAAAATTTGAACGCAGCGGGATATGAACCCGCGCCTCTTGAACGGTTTTCAAGAGGCGCGGGTTCACATCTCACTGCGTTAAATAATTTATACGTGTTCTAAATATGTATTTTTCAATTTCCTAAGTGTGCGATTAACACTTGTTAGCACACTAAAAAATGTTTAAAAAAAGTGCTTACGGTATTTTGATAAAGATACGTACACACTGCGTAGCCTTCTTTGTGCCATATTGGTTTCTTGTAATTGCAATGTGCCTGTTACATCAGGTTTCATTCTGTGGCTTAAATGATTGCGAATATTAATGCGGACAAGTATTTATTGCAAACTTAATGTAATTTAATTATATTTGTTTATTCTAATTATGTATGATGTAACAATTATTCTCCATCAGCTGGAATATAATAAAACGTATATTCACCGTGAAAAAGAGAATGTGGCAATGAAGGTCTTCGCCCGGAACAAATATACGATAGCGCGGCACAATCAGCGCTACGAACGAGGCCTAGAGACTTGCCGCTTGGGTATCAACCGATTCTCTGATATGACGGTAAAGCAGTTCTCGCGTGCGATGAACGGCTACAGACGCAAGAGGTTACCTCTTATTCATTTATATTGTTTTATTTTGTTATAAAGGCAGAGACGGAGAATCTTATGCTTTTCGACCACTTTAGCGAAACCTAAGTTAAGGAAAACCAAAATATATTTAAATATTGACATTTCTCGAATGGGAATTGTGCCAACAACTGTAAACTATAAAGTAACATGTGTTTTCAATTGATTGATGATGGCACTATAAGAATTAAAAACACTTAATATAGTAGATCCTAGTACATTAATAGGCAGAGAGCATAGAGAATGGAGCTCTCAAATTTCCTTTAAAACCTATAATGAAGGTTCTTAGCGCCGGGTTATCCCTTATGTGAGCAAACACATAAAAAAAGAACAATATAATTTACATGTATATATACAACAGGGATGAATACATAAAGCCAGCTACTTACATCCCCGCCGCAAACGTGGTGTCGTGGGGGAGCGTGAACTGGGTGAAGGCGGGCGCCGTCACCGAAGTAAAAGACCAGACACTGCGCTGCAGATCCTGCTGGGCTTTCGCCGCGGTCTGTCATATATATTATTAACTCTTTTTGAAAGAACTGCTCAATATCGAACGCAGTTGGGAGTTGGTTGGCCATTAATGTGCTGATTATGGGTTAGGTCTCCACTTCATTCATATTTCATTTAAAAGAAACCGTAGCTTGTTTTCAATTTTCATCACGTCGTATGCGTAAGCGGTAAATAACTTTATCATAATATTAAGGCATTGGCATGTTATATTATTTTCTTTGGCAACATTACAGTTTGCTGTAAAAACGTTACATTTGCTACAAAATATTCAGACAGGAGCACTGGAAGGACAAAACTTCCGTATGAAAAGTCACCTGGTGTCGCTCTCTGAGCAGAACCTGATAGACTGCATGACTGACATGGAAGACGGCTGCATCGGCGGAGACATGTTGCACTCCTTCGCATACGTCAGCGACAACGACGGCATCGACACCGAGGACAGCTACCCTTATGAAGGGGTTAAAAAAAAATGCAGGTGATCTTTTCTTTCTATGTATATACAATTTAACATAATTAATAATAAAGGTTAATATGTGACAGCGTCTGGTTGTGGGTTCGATTCTGTCTGCCTTAATGTCTGTAGGAACAATCCGATGCAGCTTATAGCACAGCACTAGTTGCCGCCAAGCATCCAAAAAAAATTTGTTTATTTCTTTTTTGTTTTTTTGGTTAATGGTTTTTGCCCTACTACACAAAATACAAAAGATTTAATTTAAATACCATCTGCTAGCCATCTACATGAAGATATTAGCATATTTCTTTAAATATAAATTTATTATCAGATACAATAATAGGACCTCCGGAGCAGTTGACGTGGGAATTGTTATAATAGACGAAGCAAACGAAGACGACCTGAAGATGGCGGTGACGACAATCGGGCCGGTGGCCGTCGCCGTCGATGCCGACCACATGTCCTTCAAACAGTACTCCTCGGGCGTGTACTACGAGAGACACTGTTCCGCTATAAACTTGAATCATGCCGTAAGTTTTGACGATATTTTAAAAGAATACAATTGAAATAATTTTATGGGAAACAAATGGAAATATCACATGGTCCAGTTGCTGGTGGTGGGATATGGGTGGGACGAGAGACATGGCGCGTACTGGCTGGCGAAGAACTCGTACGGGACAGGGTGGGGCGAGGACGGTTACATCCGCATGGCGCGCAACCGCGGGAACAACTGCGGCATCGCGTCCGAAGCCTCCTTTCCACTCGTCTGATCGCACACTGTACGTACGTACGTATAAATAAATGTGTTTTTCTTTCCGTAAATGTTTTATTTACTTTATATAATAACCTATACTACAATATCATTAGTACAAAAAAAATATTTATTAGGGAAATATTTTTTTTTTACATTTTTTAAAGTGTTATTCCCGCACTCAGGAAGATGCAATAGGCGCGGGTTCAAATCCCGCTGCGTTTAAATTTTTATACGTTTTCTAAATATGTATTTTTAGTTTAGGGACATTTAGGACATTTTTTTATTATATTGTTACACAGTGAGTACGATAAATTTTAAAAGCAATTGCCATTATTTCATTGCCCGGGTTACTTTTTAACTTTTTTTGCATGTTATTTCTATTTCTAATACATTGCAAAATATCAGACGTCATCCACGGTTTTATAGTACTATTTTTGTTTGAAATTAGCTTTAGATAAGAGGTCTTTTATTAGAAGTTTAATAAGCACGTTAGAATCATCACAGTATAACAAAATGACAATTTTTTTTTCAATTAGAGTAGTAAAGTAGAGTGAGCCCATTTTTTGTTTTGGAATATCGATTTATATTGCTCTATAAAAAAAAGTTTCAAAAAAATTGAAGCATGTTCAGTTATAGAGCTATGAGTTCTGCTATGTACGTGTACAGTGAACCCTTTGAACCCTGGACAGCCAGCTGTTCTGATACAAAAATTGGTCAGTCATTCATCAGGTCATAAAAAAGTGACAGAGTCGACGAGGTTTCTACTATTATCGGGGTGTTCTTTAAATCTTCCTTTTTGGCACGGACTCTATATATGTCACGAATATCAGTCGTACTTAGATGACAGTCGATAGTTTCAGATAATGACGGTACCATATTAATTTATTTCTCTGAAATTCCTCGACTTACGCAGACAGAAACGCTAGCGGAATTTTCTATGTTTTTGTTAGTTGTTTGTATTTCCTTCAACATATCTATGGTCTTTTTAAACTGACCTGACCTGATATGACCTGACAATAAACTTGGAATCATATTCTTAATTTCTTCTTTTTAGGAAGCAAATTTGACTGATATTTCGTTATCTTGTCCTTTTCCTCCCTTCCTGGTTGAGATAAAGTTAGGAGGAGTATGATTTTGTCCCAAAATATTAATTTCTGCGTCAGAAAAGGATTAATTCAAAATATTTTTGTATATAGTATAAATCTACTAGGATAGTATAAATGCAATGGAGTTTCAACAAAAGATACTAACACTTATTCCAAGCAATAGGGTGGGACCAGACTGCAAGGTGAAAGCAGCGGGATCTGCGTTTGCGCAGATTGGATATTAATACCAGGCTAGCAGGAACAACTATTGATATATTTTTTTATTAAATTGATCGATCAATCGCTTTATACTAATAGAGGAATCAAAATCATTTATTTCTTTAGTCTGAGCATCAATATCGTCAACCAAACACTCAATTTTTAATTGTACTTATAAACATTCAATCTTTCATATCCGTGACTGCAATTCATTTACCTGCTGTCAACTCAATGCACCATTTAATTAATTATGCCATTATAACTAGCCCATTTTTTAATTAGTTCTTTTTGTTCACTCTCCGTCGTTTTTGGAATTTGGGAACGGAGCTACTTTGCCTGAAGATGATGATGGATGGATTTGAGATGGTACACTATGTAAAACAACTGACTTAATATTGATTTATGTATACGCACGTATAAGTATTGTATATTCCTATAAATATTAAAATCAATTATTCTAAACTCAAAATAACTATTTATTAGATATTTTATGTAATATACTTTCTGTTATTTCAATTTTATTAATACTAGAAAAAGGTTTAGATTTATCCCGCCTGAAACTCGATTGCATAGAACCCGTAATTCTTTTATGGGACAACTCTATGTCACAATTTAAAAAAGTTGTGAAAAGACGTTTGTGTAGTTGTATTAAAGGTACCTAATTAACGATTTTATAAATGATAACAAGCCTTGGGAATGAAATGCTCGTTCCAGTTTATTTCAAGGGCATAATTATAACTAATCAATCTGTATTGGAAAAAAAATGAAATAAAAATCCTGCTGAGTTTCTTGCGCCGGTTCTTCTTAGGTCTGAGGCATTAACCTTAGTGAACCGGTCGTAAATTGTTTGACATTCAAAAAATTAAGCATGTGTCTTCTTATTTTTAATAAAAATAATTGGCTTTGACTTTCATTGCAAGTACACAGATAATGCAACTTTTATATTTATTGTTATAATTTATTTTTAGTTTTAAAGTAACAAATTTAAAAAATATATTTTAGTTTAAATCAATCATTATAATATGTTCAGTTAATTCTTTTATTTACATACATAAATGTAAATTGTCCACCTTAACCTATTGAGGTAGGCATACAATAAACAATAGTGACCTGTTTTTACAAAATGTACAACAAAATATTAAATTTTGCTATTTTTTAAAACTGATCTTGTACAAAATATATTAATAAAAAATCATTTTTGGTGGCTTTTCTAACTACATGTTACAATACGAAGATTGGTAGGTAAGGTATTGCGTGATACCGGAAAGAAACATGCACTCGGCCCCTCGGGAGCGCGAAAGTCCGTGATTGGTTAAAACAAATAGCGACAGAACAAATATAACAGAAGAATCTCAAGATGGTGGTAATTCCTAGTTGATAAATTGTATTCAGAGAAGAAATAATATATATAAGTGATATATTTTGTAGTTGATAATTTTTCTGTATATAATATGCCAAGATCGAACACAGACTTCGGTATTGGAAGCCCTAGTTATGAGCGAGATTGATTGTATTTCTAATATGAATAAGTTGTGCTAACCACCGTGTAATTTAATTTGCCTTTTCCTCAATAGATTTTCCTCATCTATATTAAGACTATTGCATATAGTGCATGGCTCAGCGGTCAGAGCGCTTGAACGGTTTTCAAGAGGCGCGGTTTCAAATCCCGCTACGTTCACATTTTTATACGTTTTCTAAATTAATGTTTCTTAAAAACACTTGTTCTTAAAATTTTGAATGAAATGCCTGAAATATGACTATATTGGTTCCAAAGTATTGGAAAAAATTGAGCTCTATGGGAGCTTTCATGAGCTTTCGTCGAAAACACTGCTACGTAATTTGAGTTATACTTTATAAATTCAGAAAATAGTTTATATCCTCTTCAGAATCAATGATATATTTATGAATTTCTTGTGAGGTAAAGTTGGCCTTTTGCTCTATATTTTGGTAGGTTCGTACGCAGTTACAACAAGATAAACTACCAATACAAAATAAAATTATATTGATAGTATATGAACCTCAAAGACGAGAGCAAAAGTTTTATATAAGAAAAGTGGGGAGTCTATGAAATTGTATATTGATTGTTTGCATTGCACACATTTGTTGCAAAGATTTTTTTATTAGGGCTCTGTGCATTACCTTGCTTGTGGCTTCGAGATGGTACGTTTCACGAGCATCAACATGTCTCCTAACGCAATGAATGCAAAATGTTCTACTACAGTGCATTGGAGACCTAATCTATCTCCTATTTTTTTACACCGTTCAATCCAATTTTAAGTTTTTACTTCCTTTTGGAAGCAGGTATGTTTATTTAAGTTACTCATAGACAAATAACTTTAGAAGTTAAGCCATCCCGCAAGGAGTGGGAAAACACAAGTTTAGTCGCCGCACAGTGCAAAATTCCTTTAAGAGATATAATAAGTCTCCTAACGCACAGAACGTGATATATATATAGAAAAATATAAGCTCTATTATCCGAGCGAGACCGGGCCGGGTCGCTAGTATTTGACTTATAATATAATATTTAATTACCATTTACTCTGACTTCTTATCTAGATAAAGTGGTAAACAAATGTCAATATAATAGTGGTAAGAAAATTTACTTAGAAATGAAATTGTACACAGCTGCAGTGAAAAAGGATTTATTAATATAATTGTATTTGAACCCGCAACACTCATTAAGGAAGCATGCGCTGCGGCAAGTCCGAGAAGGTGTTGAGGGCCTGCCGGAAGGACTCCTCGCCGCGCTCGAAGCGCTGGTTGTGTCGCGCCACCGCGAGCCGCTGCTTCACGAACAGCGACTTGTGGAACAGGTCGTCCCGCGGAGTCGTGTAACTTTTGCGGAAGCGCAGCTGCGAATTCACCCAGCTTTATATAGGGTACGTAAAAATAGGAATACATAACTATTTAGATCACTTAGACTTGTAGACTATTTAGAGATAGATTTATTTCTTTTTAAGGTTTTTTTTGCCTAATTCTTCAATACCTTATATTCAAGCCATTCTTCCTGGAAGACCATGCGGAGCGTGATAGACCAAGCGGCGGTCGTCGTCACCATCACCAGCATCAGTAACACCACCGCTTTATTCATTCTTAACTTATTATTAGTTAGTTATTGGTAAAAGTACACTGAAATGTATATAAACAAGAGAATAAAATCAACATATAATATGAGAATAAAATCAACAGTCATTTTTGATAAGATGTAAATAAGGAAATAAATACAAACATGTGCCATCTTTGTATTTATTTATAATTCTACATAAAATTCAATAACATCTCAAATCTAGCACCAAATATATATAAGGAAAACGGTAGGCACTTGTGTACGAGTATGTACTTAGGTAGCTATATATAAATGTCACTTTAATAAATTATTATAAACTTCTAAAAGTTGTTGATATCCGCAGTTTTTTATCGTATGAGGAAGTCCTCATGATGATGATTATGAGATGTTCTAGACAATTGTATTTTTTGTTAACTTCACGCTTGTCTCTCTCGGCAGACAAAGAGGGCCGCCTTACGTATTGAATGTCGAAACTCAAACTCTACCAACTCTTAATTCAATCTCGTTTCCATTGTCTTAACGAAGAGAAATAAATATAAATAAAACTATCCTCTCCAGTCTCTCACTCATTTGTTTATTCAGGCGCTATTCCATTGCGCCAAGATGGCAGAAGGTCCAACGACTTTTATTTGTAACCGCAAGCTGTTCTCCGCACTGAATAATATTTACTAATTCATATTTCAGTTAGGGCATATTTCCTTATTCTTTATAGGTTACTGACTCCTACTACAGGCTTATTGGCTATAAAACAATAAAAGTTTTTGTAAAATAAGACGCATTTAAAGCCGTCCCAAAGATGTGCCCGTACAAACACACAAACAGACACAGAAAAAAATATTCAATTACACTTTTTATCCCCTAAATTGTTGTTCAGACCACATTTTTTCTTATTATAATATAGATAAAACGACGAAAGACGAACCAACATATATTTTAAGACATATTTACCGTGACTAGTCGTTCGTTTCAAGCACTATTTCATATATTTGTGTATTAATAATACATGATTCACTTCACAAGTTTGATAATAATACTTCCCGCCAATAATCCTCCATAGTGTATAACCGCTTAATCATTTAAAGACGTTCAGTTTCCTACTTCAATTAAATAGTGATGCACCGAAATTAGCGAACTGTTATCGATTATTGCGACTGTATAGCGCGTATATATATTAATGTATACAGTTCGTTAATCTTTTGATTCTAATTAATATAAGGATACATCCGTAGATTTGTTCAATTCAAAATTAATTGAAAGTCAATTTATTTTGAAATACACCGTTGTTTTTAAACTGAGTAATAAATTGTCTCATATCTAATATTTAAAAAATGCTTAGTAATATTCGTATAATTGTTACTCACGGAAACGAAAATTAAAATTAGACTTTTTGGCAATATATTTATTACTAGTAGCTGCAACTTCATTTGCGTGAAATCAATGGCCCTTTCCACCAAAATAGTCTTCTTGCTGAAAAACTTCGGTTAAGGCGCAATTGCCTTACATCTTATTCACACACTTAAGAACTTGAAAAACATTTTTTGGGTAACGTATAAAAACTCGAACGCAGTGGGATTGCTGCTCTCGGAAACCGTCCAACTCGCTCGCCCCCGACAGCTTTGCTTTTCTTCTGGTGATACTCCAAGTATCACCTGCACTGGTCTTGGACAGGGAATTGAATGTTAAATTTCTAGTACTGTAATTCGTATCGGCGTCAGTTCGCAAACCTGATTTCATGAATCCGACCAAGGAGCTACAAACACAAAGCAGGAAACTTATCGAGCTTGTGCTGCGGCATTAGCTACGAAGGATCTGGCCGAGTACCTGGGTACTGGCTCCAGATTCTGTAAGCTGGCTGTTCCGAGCTAAGTTCGTTTTCAGAATTGGCAAGAGATTGTTAGATATTCAATCTGGAACTCGTGCATTTTGGTCCCTTGTGAAATCACTACCACCGTTGCGCAAACCAGATGGATTTCTGACACATTCGGCCAAGGGAAAGGCTATACCGCAAAAATCACGGAATCCCGCGGGATTGTAAATGACTAGCCCCGCAAATGCCTAGATTGAACACAGCCTGCGGGATTGAAAGTCCAAGTGCCGATACTAAATTACATGCATATGCTAATTTTTGCAGTATGGTAGGTAAAAGTGAACTTGCTATTTCGTATTGATATTATGTTTAATTAAACTACTCGTAGTTAATATTAGTTTAGTCAAATGAATCGTGATTCCATCTATATATTTGCATATTATTTAAATTATAATGAATACTTGTATGAATAAGTTATGTGTAAGAAAAATGCTTTATTATTTTCGAAGTCAACAGGCAGTAGACAAGTGCTACCGCCGGGCCTGCAGCAGCTGCATGGCCAAAGCCTCCGCCTCGCCCACGGACAGCGAGGCCGCCACGTCCTCGATCTTCTTCACTTTGCGAGGGATGATGCTCTCTTGCGGGATTCCTTTACTTTCTATCAGTTTTCTTTTAGTTGGCCTAGAACGTGTTAAAACATTAATAATTAAATATCATACAATGAAGGTTTAATTATTAATCACATATAAGTGATACAAATAAACATATTTTGAAACAAAATATTTTTAATTAAAAATGTATAAAATAGCTACCAACCAAAGATCTCACCACACTTAAACATTACTATAAAGTAAAAGCTTAAAATGTATTATAATTGAACAAACTAAAATGAGAAATAGTTTTACCTGTGATATTTTTCATCTGCATCTGAGTCTGTGCTGTCAGTAGGGTTGTAAGCATCAGAGTTATCACATCTCGACACACTATCGTCATCAGAATGGTTCTTGTCATACACTTTTTCAGGGTCCGGCAGCCACGATAGATCAGGACCATCCGATTCTGATTGTGAACCAAACTCATCCTTTTCGCCCTCTTCTTCTTCTTCTTTCTTTTTACTTTTAATTTTTCGTTTCTGCTCCTTGTGCTTTGCTTTTACTTTTTCTCTAAATCTAATTTTGTCAAATTTATCTTCTTCCTTTAGAACCTCTTTCGCCTTTTCGATATCAATACCGCCAACATTTTCATTAACAAATTGTTTTGCCAAGTCTGACTTTACAGCTCTCTTCTCGTCATCTATTGCTTCGCCGTCTTCTGTGAACTTGACAGTAGTGTTTACTTTGATTTTCTTTTTAAGTATTTTTTTGGCTACTGCTGCTTTTGTCAGTGGTTTGGAGGTTTTCTTTGAAGGTAACTGTTCTTCACTTGCAGCAGTAACATCAATATTTACATTTTTCTTTTTGACTTTCAAAAAGTTATCTTCATCATTGTCTTCATCATTATGGAAATCAAATTTCGGAATTTTGTTTTTCTTTAAATCTTTCTTGTTTTCTTTTTGCATGTTAGTTTCATTCACAACTTCAGCTTCACTTAGATCGGAACCACCATCGTCTGCCGCCTTTATTTTCAATTTTTCTATAGGATCACTATCTTCATCCTTTGTATTATTTGGTGCAGTACTTTTATTATATTTATGCATAAATTTAATTCTAGGGGGTACAATCAAACCTAATGACTGTGCATATGCATCTGTATCAAGTGTTTTAATATTAAAAATATCTTTATTTTTCATTAAAAATATTGACTTAACATAGCTTACAAATGCTCTTTGAGCTGTCTGTTTAAGGTCTGTGTTATCTGAAAGAAGACTTTCTATTTTTCTTTGTGGCGACATTACTTTTGATGGATCAACAGATATTTTATTAATGGGTATTTTCGTTTTTGTAAGATCTTCGACAATTTTTTCTTCACTAGGTAGTAACATTAGAAGCCCTTCCCCTTTCCCCAGCAGACCTCGTGCGGTTCGACCTGCCCGATGAATATATGTTTCAACATTTTCCGGACAATCATATTGTATAACCCAATTAACTTTTGGGAAATCAAGACCTCTAGAAGCCAAGTCTGTGGCAAATAAAATTACATTAGATTTTCTACAGAATTCTTGATAAATCTTTTCTCTTTTCTCTTGGTGCAGTGTTCCATACAGGGCTAAAAGACTGACACCTGGCCGGAGTTTGCAAAATAATTCATAAGTATATTTAACTTGCTTACAAGTTGCCATGAACACTAACACTTTTTGTTTGAGATGATTTCTAATAAAAGACCACAAGATGCCTACTTTCTCATCAATTTCACAAACAATATAACTCTGTTGAAGAGATTCTGGTGTGACAGTATCTGCCTGTTCATGAGGAGCTACATATGTAGGAAATGATAAACTTAATCTGGCAAGATCTTTCACAGACTTGGTCTGCGTCGCAGAAAATAATAATGTTTGTCTCTTAGGTGGCAGGTTTTCAATTATAGCATTCATTGTGGTCTCAAATCCCATATCCAAACATCTGTCGGCTTCATCTAGTACCAAAATTTGAAGATGACTGCAGTCAAATAGAGGATTCTCATCCATATGCTGTAAAAGACGTCCAGGAGTACATATTAAGATGTTAATTTGGTCCATCCTTTTCCTTTCAAATTTAAGATTTTGACCACCAATAATCAAACCAGCTGAAAAATCATGCAAGTGGCCCACTTTTCGTAAAGTCTCATATATTTGATAAGCTAGCTCCCGAGTAGGTGATATAACTAAAGCACCAACACCATCCAGTCGTGTCCATTTCTTACAGAATAGTGTGTCTAAAATTGGTATTAAAAATGCTAAAGTTTTACCAGAGCCAGTTTTGGCAGCTCCAAGGATATCTTTTCCCTGTAGAGCGTAGCCTATAGCCAGTCTTTGTATATCAGTTGGCGTACTGTAACTATTCTCTTTAAGACCTTTTAATGTTTTTTGAGACAACGGAAGATCCTTAAATGTTGTTATTTCTTCTGGCACTATCTGAAAAAAACAAACGAAAAAAAACAAAAAGTATTGAAAGAAATATGCACTGTAAAATTATGTGTGTAAATGTAATAAATATAAATAACTGTCACCTTTTCATATTGGGCTTGTAAGTATTGAATGGCTGCATCTTCTTCGACACTTTTTTTCTTTTTAGATTTAAAGAGCCTGTGTTTTGTTTTCTTCTCTTTATTTTTTGCTAGTTGATTATCTTTAGTCATACTTATTTTTTTACCACAGTAGTTTCAGAATATTTTAGACTCTTCAAAAATTGTATTTACTAAATATGTACACCACATGTCTCCACATGTGACAAATGACAACTGACAATCTGACAAATGACACAGGACTGCTAAGTGCCATTGTAGGTTGTTTTTACTTATAAAAATACTTTAAATAAAACTGGTTTTTGCTCTACGGGCACGCCATAAATAAATGAATAGAAATGGTAAAATAAAAATATTTATTTATTTAGTTTCATTTTAACTATACATCGATAATTCATAGAACTGTATATACATAGAAATATGTACAGGCATAGAATTTTTTAAATAAGTATAGACATAGAAATTACTTTTAAGACAAGTATTGCTTACTGGTACTATCGATATCACCGTGGTTAGTTGGATTAGGGCAAAGTAACTTCAATTAGAGGTGCATAAAACACCACGTCATTCTTAGAATATTGCTCGAAAATAAAAACAATTTTTATATCAATAAATATCAATAGATTTTTGAAAGTACATTTTAATCGTCGAATGGACATAAAGTTACGGGCTGGAAAGGCAGTTCTACTGAGAAAAATCCGATGAGAAACTCAACGATGCTTTTATTCTAACATAAAGGTGACTAGATGAGCAAATGAAAAAAATGCAACGATATCGTTGTATTTTTGAAAAATCGATATTTTTACACTGCATAAATCGTTATACATGTATATACATTTTATCGATATTTTTAAAATATATCGATTTATGTAATGTAAAAATATCGATATTTTAATATGTTGTTATGTTTACTACACTATGCTGATAAAATAAAATGGAATCTTATTACACATATTTTTTCAGAAAAAACAAATTATAAAATATTTACTCGAAATAAATAGTAAAAACCAATTCGTTTTTGTGACGAACATAATTCAATCTAATATTAACTAGTCTTAACGTTAATAGTATATATATATATATATAATATTAATTTATCACCAAATGAAACACAAAATCTGTAAAATTTATGTATCTATTTTACATAATACATAGTACCTTACTCACACACCAGCAAGCACGTTCGTTCACTTTACATTGTCACACAATATTCATTAATACAATTATATAATCTGTGGAACTCTTAATATTTGTGGTTAATCATTCGTTCAATTATCGTTTCCGGTCTCCTTTGTTTTGCTCATCAAACACTCTCAACAATCACCATTCAACGTTCCAAAAAATTATAATCATATCGAGCTGTGTATTGTAGCATAGCAGACGCCAGACTTGAAGAACGTATTTAATTTCCACGCGTACTAAGTCGCCATTAATACTAGAGTACTTTGTTCTGCGTTAACTTAAGTCAATTAAAGAAGTGATCCAGTAATTAATAAAGGTAACTATTAGATATTTAAACTTTATTAAATATAGCAAGTGGCTGTGAGGAGATTGTACAATTTACCAAGCCCTTTGTTATGATTTTGTGTTTAAGACAAAAAGATCGCATCAATCGTTTGATACGTAGTTATTGTTTGTTAACTTGGTAGTTTTTTATGTTTTAGTTTTATATTATATTATTCAGAAACTTCTTTCTGACGATAAGATTTGAAGAATTTTGATTATATTTATTAAGTCATAAATGAATCGTAATATCTATGTGACCGTTGTTGTAATATGTAATTAAATTATGAATTACAACAAATAAATACTGAGACTTGTTATAATAATAGACTACCCACTTTATTTCATTATTGAATTAGTAATACCTACGACAAAATATTTTTCCTTTGGGATTACGTTTTTGAAATTTGTTTTTTATGAAAACGAATAAAAAATAATACAAAATGTATTATGTTTTTTTATAATATAAAATAACAATGCAGTCGTTGGTATATTAGCATTTGGCATTCCTTGTGCCTACCGCTTAACGTGCAGAAACTTTCACATCTACATCGAGGAATGTTAGTTATCGTGAGTTCTAAATTTCAACGCGTTTCCTGAACTTTTTTTTGTTGTAGGATATATTATTTTAAGATGAAGAGCCTGGTGGTGTTGCTGGTGGCAGCGGTGGTGTCTACCGCAAGCTCCGTAAACTTCTTCAACATCGTTCGCGAGGAGTGGAACGCTTTCAAGGTGATTTTACTAGCTTCTTACGAATAATATGGTCTTATGGACACGCCATTCTCCAGTTTTCACTAAACCTTAGAAATGAAAATAATACGTGTCCCCTGAGTGAGGACCAATGGACACTACCCTACAAAGAGCTTGCATCAATATTATACTGGTATTATAAGACGATTAGTGGAAATAGAATTATTTACTTTATTATTTATATTTTCACTTTTATTTATTTGCATATCGTAAAAATGCGTAAAGTTTCAATTTACGTGACTGTATCTAAAGACTATATTATTACATATTATAATATAGTCGCAATATACATAAATAGATTCTGGCTATAAATGAACATGTGTTCAAATCTTCAAGTGAAGCGGCCAGAAGTAGTCCTAAAGATATTAATGAATAAATTAGTATATATTGGTGTTCAATATATAATAAAATTGCAGCTGGAGCACAAGAAGGTGTACGACAACGAGGTGGAGGAGAGCTTCCGCATGAAGATATTCGCGGAGAACAAGCACAAGGTGGCGAAGCACAACCAGCGCTTCGCGCGCGGAGAAGTCTCCTTCAAGCTGTCCACCAACAAGTACGCGGACATGCTGCACCACGAGTTCGTGCAGACCCTGAACGGGTTCAACCGCACCGCCAAGTCAGTGGATTTCTATATTGATTATTTTCTATTATGCACTCAATGCCGCAATTATAGTATGGCCATTCCACTGAGGGGTCCCACAATACATCATTATTTATTTGTACATAATATGTATATATTCTGTATAATTTTAAATTAATATGTATAATTTGGAAGCCTTTATTGACATAGGAAAGTAAATAAATATGTGTAAAGCTCAGTGTATGAAGTAGGTAGATACTAGGTAGTTATTTGTTATGAAATGCACATACAAATAGACATAGACATAGACAACGCACGTTGTATGGTCAGCAAAAAAATATTTATATAGTAATGTTGTTTATTTATATATAATATACTGTGACTGAGTTATTCATGGTTTATTTTATACAGTAAATATTTGGCAACTAGTAACTAGCTTTGTACAAAGTTTATATTAGTTAATTGAAAATGATTTTATTTTGCATATTTATATAGTTTATTTAATAATTTAAATAAAAAAGCTCGGACTGCCCTCTCCTAGAGCCACAGGGCAACGACAGTGCATTTGGAAACGGGTTTCGTTTTTGTGCACTCCGGTGTCAACGTCCGATCTCCGAGACGACTGAATGTTACCTTAAAATATACGTCACTTAAAAACGTCATTCAGAATAAATACATTTGCTATATGGCAAGTAGTGGGTGAGATATTAACACATTTATTTATAGGTCAAGCAAACCACTAAGATGTAAATCTAAAACTTTTAAACAATATTATCAATATATATGACGGCATACTCTTTATCTACTCGTAATTGTGTCGACATTGTTCACACACATTACCATAAACACTCAAAATGCATCAAAATTAATTTAATTGAATTAAGTAATTTTAAAAGAATAAAATATTGCGTAGGCAATAAGAATCCACCACATCCATGGTGTAGTCGAGATTGATGCTTATAATAGTCACGGGTTCGAATCCCAATCGGGTTCGATATTATGTTGTGGAAAATATATATAAAGATGTTTAGTTTTAATTTGCTGGTTAATATTGTTTGGTTTTATTCCGACCTATGTGTTTTCAATGAGTGTGGACAAAAACACGTGTATATTGTAACATGAGTCTGTTTTATTTTCCTTGTTACTGGTCGAAACATGTTGCATCAATACTACGAGCTGTTTTGTACTTCAAAAAAAAAATTAATTGGTTTGTATGTTTGTTTGTGAGTAAACTTTTATGTTAATTGAAACATATAATAATTTGCATTTTGTAAGACAGTAATTACATAGAAAACAATATCAGTAACAAGCTTGTCTTAATATGCAGGGGAGATCCTTGTACCTTTTCTTTAATCCCACACAATTTTTGTATTAAGTATTGATTTTTCATATATCACATCATAATTTTAATATGAATAAACAGTCATACATAGAACTATTAAAAAATACCTTTTAGAGTATAAAAAAAAAGAAATCTGATTTAGTAATTTAGTCCCAAGGTACATCACGTCTTGTACCTTGGGACAACGAACAAAGCGATTGTGATCGCATTGTACGGTGAAAGCGTACTGACGAGTGTCCTTGGCCTTGCGCAGACACAATAAGGCGCTGTGGAGCGCGAAGGGCGCCTCCGCGCGCGGCGCCTCCTTCATCCCGGCCGCCAACGTGGAGCTCCCGACGCGCGTGGACTGGCGCGAGCAGGGCGCAGTCACCGACGTCAAGGACCAGGGCAAGTGCGGCTCCTGCTGGTCCTTCAGCACAGTGAGTTTCATTCCACATTTACAATTTACTTTACTACTAATTAAAACTGGTCGACAGTTGTGCTAAGTTTTAAATACTAAGGCCATGTTTTAACTACTCTCCCTAGATACAAATAAATAAAAATATATTCAATTCAATAGTAACTGGTGACGTTATAGCTTTTTGCAGTCATTTTCAACACATGCAATCGCTTTGTGCAATCATTAGAGATTACGCACTGTGGTCTGTGAATCATATTTCCGCGTATCGTTTATACTTATAGTACACAGACTTGTCGTAGTATGAAGTATCGGTAAGTGCCTGAAAGGTACCTAAAACGCACGTGCATGAGACCAATTATAAAGGCATTATTCGTATAATATAGGTAGTTGTTTTTTATGGTGTCTGTGGTTTTGCATCTGTGCGTACATACGAGTATATACATTTACATAGAAACTGCACTGTTACAGCCTCTATTCTTTTTCATTAACTAAGCAAAATTCAGCTTATAACCAGTCGAAATTACAATTATCAAATATATTATTCAAGCAGCCACTGCACGTTTATTTAATTATGAAAGATGCGTGAGCAGTTTGCTAGCAACTTAAGAACATAAGCCTCTTAAAATATTTCACTAAGGAACCCTTATAGGTACGGTGAAGTGAAACAGTCACACTTATGTGTGATGAAATTACAGTAATTATTTATATAAAAATGTATTAGAAAGAAAAGAGCGCTATATAACAACCCCAAAAAAATATAGGCCTTTGTATTTAAAATATTGTAATATCCTAGTTCATAAGATATTAGGCTCGTTTTAAGTGAGTTTAAACAAAAATATAAGTTAAAATAGCGGTTTACTTATAAAACTCTGATAGTATATAAAAATTAATGTTAAATTAAGTTGTCTTAATTTACTAGTTTTTTTTAGTAATTGCTGCATTTGAAGATATGGGATTCGAATCCGTTGAGTATATTATTAATTTGCAAGAATAACCTTATCTAGGGGGCGTTAATAGTTATTATGATTTATAGGGGGCGGTATGTATGTAGTTCGCCAGTAAATGATACCACCTGAATAATAGGGGGCGGATGCAATGTCATGATAAAGATGGTAGTTATGTTCGGCACTTGACAGACGGGCGCGCTCGAGGGGCAGCACTTCCGGCAGAAGGGCTTCCTGGTGTCGCTGTCGGAGCAGAATCTGATCGACTGCTCGTCGGCGTACGGGAACAACGGCTGCAACGGCGGGCTCATGGACAACGCCTTCAAGTACATTCGCGACAACGGCGGCGTGGACACGGAGCGCAGCTACCCCTACGAGGGCGTGGACGCCAAGTGCCGCTACGACCCGCGCAGCGCGGGGGCGGAGGACGCGGGCTTCGTGGACGTGCCGGCGGGCGACGAGCGCGCGCTGCGCCAGGCCGCGGCCACCGTGGGGCCCGTGGCCGTGGCCATCGACGCCAGCCGCGAGTCCTTCCAGCTGTACTCCTCGGGCGTGTACTACGACGCGGACTGCTCCTCCGACAGCCTGGACCACGGCGTGCTGGTGGTGGGCTACGGCTCGGACGAGGAGGGCGGCGACTACTGGCTCGTCAAGAACTCGTGGGGCCGCTCGTGGGGGGAGCTCGGCTACATCAAGATGGCGCGCGGCCGCGACAACCACTGCGGCATCGCCTCCTCCGCCTCCTACCCCCTCGTTTAGACGCTAATGGGGGGGGCAAATAGCTATGTAAGATATTAATAAACCGCATTGTGATATAGCCTGCCGTGTTTCATTACTGAGCCTTGTTCCGTTAGCGAGCCGAGCGAGACATATAATTCAAGTTGATAAAAGAATACCACCCACCTCCCGACCTCCTCTATAAATAATCAAAATTGACAAAACATTATGTAACCAGACCAATAACCTTGCCTTGATAAATTTATAGAATTAACAAAAAAAGGACCTTTTCAACTTTTAAATTCTTATTAAGTTGTTCCTTAAAAAAAAACTGATATTATTTCCATATATAAACCAAAAGAGAAAAAGATGTAAGTAAGGGAAATAAAATTCTTAATATTCAACAAAATAATAATCACTGAAAAAACTACACAAAACCAGCTATACTATCAACCTTAAGGTAAATTAAATTAAAAGTAACGCAAAATACCTACCAATTTTAAAAAAAAAGCTATTTAATTAATTACCCAAACCAAAAAATTAGAATTACTAACGACTACCAAATAACATACAAGATTTGTAATTTTGATAAGGATTAATTAAACATATATATATTTTTATGTAAATTAAAATGGTTACTGTGGCTCAATCTTAACACATAAACATATACCATCGCGGACTTTTTTTATAGATAGATTATTTAAAGGACAATCATTTGTAGAAAATTGGTTTTATTTATACAAAAAACAAAAGACTATCACATTATCTACAACATAATAACATTGTTGAAAATAACCAAATTAGTTGTAAAAAAAAATTTACCGAAGACGCCACTTCATTGCTTACAGAAATAATAGCCAAACACATGGACAATATATCGAAAAATAATTAGACTTCTTGACTTCTCTATATACCCTTATTACTAAACAAAATGGACTTTATCTGAATTCGTAGTGTAACATTAGCCGTTTTCAGCTCTTATCTATCCAAGAACTCTCAGCGTATTAAAATCGACCAATTCGTGAGTGAAATTACCCAACTGTTATCGCCTATGCAGACGATACCGCATTAAGAGTCCATGGACGGGATTGGAAAGCGGCCAAATATTATAGGTGGGTGACAAGCTATGAAACTAACAGTTTTACTCTAAATGTTGACAAAACTAAACTAAACCATTCCGTTCTCTCACCCCTCGAGCTCCCATCCGCCACCTAATTTGTCTATCCAACCGCATACATGCAGTCATCAAGATGCAATTGTCCTGACCTTCCTCGCACTTCTAATATTAAAAATATCTGAGCGTTAATGTTGATCTAACCTGCCGTATTCGTACGGTTATTCCTGTATTTAGAAACATTACAAGTTCTGCTGATTTTGAAACCTTACCATCACACCTGGATCACCCAATTGGCCCGACTAGGCCATGGCCTGGGGCCCCCGACGATCAGGGCCCCCACGAAGATTTGACATGATTTTTTTTTAATTATAATTTTCAATTTCAATATATTTTTTAATATTTTTTGAAATTTTGAAAAAATAATCTAACTCGAGCTTATTTATCAATTTATTCTGAGAATGTTTTTTTCAAACACTAAATGTTTTAAAATCTATATTGATTTATTCATTCGATTGTTATTTTTTTCCAATGTTTGAATTTTGAATTGCGCGTTAAAATTACGAAAGAGCGCTTGCAAGCTCGAGCTTGTTGTCGAGAAATGCAGAAAAAAGTTTTCTGAAAAGGAACGTCGTTTTTATCCTCCATAGAGATATCCCAAGACCATTTTAAAATAGGAACTAAGAGTATTAATAAATAAACGACCTCGATTTATTTGATTTGTTCAACTTTAAGACTGTTAAACTGTAGAGTTGTTTAGATACCGTACTGTTGACTATTTAGAATCAAAAATATATAATTTAAGAGAAAAAGGTTTGGTTTTATTCGTTTTATTGTATTTAGGACCTTGATATGATATAAATAGGTGTTTAAAATTATAGAAATGCTAAAGTAACCACCAATTTGGGCCTCCCCAACTGGTGGTTTTACTACCAAAAATACATTTCTTCCTATAGAACGCGTCCAAACAGCTATATTAAAAGACATGCTTCGGAAACCAAGTCTCAGAACAGAGTTCCTATTCAGTGAGGCTTCTGTTTCTAACAGTACGAAAACTACATCATTTCAGTTATACTTCGGAAGCAAAGACGCATTAACTACAAGCCCATTTGTAAACGCAACTAAGCCAGAGTCTGAGGAATGGTGTATTGCAGATCGAGATTAGCCCCCGCCTAGTTTTAGGCTATAAGTAGCCGTTTGTACAATTCTATTAACAATGTATTCAACATATATCCACTGCTTTAATAAAGTGCAGAAATGTAATCAAAAAGAAATGTTGAAATATATATACTTAATAAATTATCAGGATGCGAAATTTTATTAGGACTTAATGTGACAGAGAAAAAGGTTATTATGTATTTGCGAATTGGCAACATTTAAACTCGAAAAGATAAATACCTAATGCCGCGAATAGCAGATTTGATCGGCTTCACGGATGTAAATTTTTCAGTTTTTTTTTTATCGTGAGGAAATCCTTTACGGATACCCGCCCGATTGGGAACTCGGACGCAGTTATGTGGGACGCCGGACCGGCAGATATGGGCCGTCCGTTTACCCACTAAAACCTCACGGTGCTCCTCCTCCACTGCCACTGGCCAGGGCCACGGTCACGGTCACTACAATCTTCCGTGAACCCTGGCGGCTAAGTAATTTAGACCTAAAAAGCGGGAATTTCCAAATTAAAGTAGAGGAATCTATACAGAAAACCGCATTTATTACGGAGGACGGATTATATTGATATAATTATGAACAAGGTGCTCTTGTCGGAAACTTAAGATTCGTAAAGGCTGTTTTGTATTTAGACGATATCCTTATAATAAATGTAACTGCGAAAGAGATTCTCTGAGAGTCTGCTGAAAAAGTATTGCAAATCTTTCGAGATTATAAACGGGATTGTCGGGATATACGATAAATTACGAAGATTTGAAACCCAGCCAAAATATAGTAATAAATAAAATAAATTAAAAAATAAAATATGTTGTCCTTATTCACTGACTTGTTCATCATCCCCGAGCGTAAGCTATTGTTCCTATCTAGACCCATTCACTTTGATCAGTAGAGTAGAAACCCATTTAAAAAGGATTAGAGAATACAATAGTTGCAGAAGTATTGTACGAAAATATATTTTTAAATTTAGTAACATGAAACTTTCTGTACTCCATGTGAGGCCGAACCTGGGCCATATACAGGGCCAATCGGTGTTTGGGCGTGAAGTTTCTTTGAGGCCAACTTGGCCTTGCTTTCTAGATGATTACGATACTGGCAGTCACTCGAAACGTTAAGGCCCAATATGCTATGCTAATAATGCTGAACCTGGGCGTGGCTTCAAGAGGAATTGTCTCGATAACTAGCAACACGACAAATGGGGTTTTTTTAGAGGTTAACGCGCAATCTTGTCTTCTGGGGCTTAAATTCGTTTGTATAGCAATGAATGCTAGGATCATCGAACTTGTTATTGATATGCAGAAGAAACACTGTAGGGGACCGGACACAGCCTTAGGGTCCCCCAAGGCCAGCGTTCACGGGCCTCTAAGGGTCCGAAAGAGTGATTAAAGATTTGAGCGGAAGACCGTCATGCTGAAGTTTGAAACATGCACATCATTAAGCGGTTGAAGAAATTTATTATAAAATCTCTTTGTAAATACACATTCCACACTCTATCAAAGCAAAGCTGCGGGCAAAACAAAAGGACAAATAGCTTTATTTATAATATTTATAATTTATATATAAGTAATAGTATATTAAAAGTTATTTATAGTAATTCCATCTTTATACTTTTTGCAAGTTGTCCATAAATGTTGTTTTTATATAGGCTAAGTGTAGAATATAAGAACTAAGAAACTAAGAACCACTAAAATTGTCAAGTTCAAATAGTCATAGAAAATTTCGATCCGTTTGAGACCATCGTGGCGCAGTGGCATCGTATAGCTTCTGACTGTAAATGGACGGTTGTAGGTTCGATCTCCTCTAGTTGAATGATTACTTATACATTATTTTCAACGTTAAAAACGAAATATTTTGATACTAGGCTCTCTCCGATAACTCTCTTGTGCGAGAAAAAGCATTAAGCTAATACTTGTTTATATATTGATAATAATAATATAGTAAGTTTATTTACATAACTTAGTCACATGACATGCGCAGGCGCAGGCGCGGGAAGGGGAGGGGCGCACGGGAGGGTCACCAGTCGCTTCTACCGGATGTCACCTAGTTTACTTGTTTACATTTGCATTGTCAATATTATTGGCTTTTAGGCACATATTGGACAAAGGAATTGAAACACTCGCAGATTATTTGTCGTATGGCAAATCGACGCGACCTCCTTAATGGATTCGTGAATCAGCGATTAGTTACACAAACAATTAAACTAACTCTTTACCTATAATTAAGAAGTTACTATAGAAATTGAATGCTAATTGCAGACATGCATGTATAGAGGGGATATGTCGTATTTTTGATTTATCAAAGTTCTTTACATTCATTATTTGTTAAGAATTCTATATTTTAAAAAAATATATAAGTTTCTCATTAAAATTATATTAGAAAAAGTAGATTTTCCTTACATAAAATACTATAAATACATATTTGTAATCTAATTCAACTCTTAATACAACCAATATTTATCAGTGTTCGTTCCAGACCCTTTTTAAAATGCATTTTTTTGACTTAAATTCAATTTTTAATTGCTTGATAAAACATGCTTCGATGCAGGTGATATAAGTGCATTTTTCGAGGTACTTATAAAAAAATGTGTCGCAATAAATATTTAAGGCTAAACATTCTCATTTAATTTCACATAAAAACTTCTTAGGAAATTTGACTTAAAAGACTTACTTGACTTAATAAAGAGTTTGTAGTTGTGTGTTGACTACAATTTAAACGAGAATATAATATTAATAATACCAAAACAAAATGCTTTTTAATAATTTCAATCAATATTTATACATTGTATAATATATTATCGCTGTTTTGGTATTATTCAAACAAAAAATAGCAGAATAAAAGCAAAGAGCATCTTGGCTATTTGGCCGCTTGGTCACTTGGGTGTCTAACGTTACAAAAATTAATAGGCGGCGGCGGAGGCGCGGATTCAAATCCCGCTGCGTTCAAATTTTCATACGTTTTCTAAATATGTCTTTTTCAATTTCCTTAGTGTGGGAATAACACTTTAAAAAATGTTAACAAAATAAAAATAATAATAGTTATTAATAGGGAAAATTAGTAATAGGCGCAGTTACAAAAACTACAAACAAGATATATGAACAAACAAGATAGCGACGTAAATGCCTTGGTAATGATAATAATTATATAAATAAGAAGTATATCAGTGAAGACTAAGCGTACAAAGGTCGCAGGTCGAAGCTCGCGCGTGACTCCGCGCTCCGCAGTCCGCCAACTGCCCTACTTAAAACTCCGACTGTGGTCGTAATTGGGTCGTTTTCTTATTATGTATTTACGCTTTAAATAAGCATACGGTTTATAAGGTCTTTTTTTATTTCTTTATTATTATTGTTTTTTATAATAAGTGTAGGTTTATAGGTAAAACGCCGTACTGAGTAAAACACTACGCTGATCGGCCCTACGCGGGTAAAGCAGAATCCGATGATAAAGATATATACGATCTTCATGGCCAGGACTTTCAGCTTTGCCTTCCTGTTCTACATGTGAAATCATGACAAATATTAAGAACTAGCGACCCGCTCGCGGCTTCGCCTGCGCGTTTCGCGTACACTACGAGACTATTAGCTGTTGGTTCCTTCGCCCGCCCGCGTTGTCACTTAAATCACTAACTTTGCCAAATTTGCATAATATTGTTGAATTACGAAAATAGTATTGTGCCAATTGATAAAATGTTATCACTACCAAAATAAAAATGAATTGCAATCTAAATTAATTAATAAATTTATACCTTATAACAAATTCGCGGTCAGGAAATTAGAATTTTATTATCACATTAATGGTTTTTTGTTTTGTATCAAAATGACCAGGCTGAACATATTTATAAGTGACAACAGAAAAGACAAAGTAATATTACATACTATTAAAACACTTGAAATATATTTACATATTTTTTATATTTCATACATTTAGGAACTTGAACCCGCGCCTCTTGGAAACCATCCAAGCGCTCTGACCTCTAAGCCTTATTTTTAAACTTATTTTTGCATGGCTTGGCAATTTAGTTTTCAAAAAATATTTTGTATACTATACGTTTCTTATAAAACGTTTGTTTTTAAACCATTATTTAAATTTTTATTTAAATAATATCACTTTTGTAGAAACATCTTTATGGATCGATGAAATATTTTAAAAATCGATTATATTACGATTTTGAGGAAACAATTGTACATACATCTTATTTATATTGTTTTTATTTTCTAGTAAATACATTACTTCGTCAGATTGGAAAATAATTGCGAGTCATCGAGGTAATTTGAGGGAGTCGGAGGTATTTTCCTATGGGAACTACATTGAACTTCAGGATAAAGTTTATTCTGTATGGTGCTCCAGACTCTAAGCTATTGACATGCTAAAAATCATTAATTTATTATTAGTAGTTATCGGTTTATATACCAATTTGACTGTTTCAGTTTTGTTATTTTTTCCTATGTATATATAAATAAAACCTACTACCATACTAAAATTCATTAATTTCTGTCCAGACAGACAGACATTAGTGTACTCATTAGTTTTTTCGCTTCTGTTGTCGATATATTAAAGGACCTAATTGAAAATTCTTTTCTACTCTTTTATTATACATATATATATATATATATATTATAAAGCCCATGGAAAATAACAAAGCTCCAGGTTTAATTGAGAGAAATATCCTTAAAAACCTTCCAAATAAAGCGATGCCCGGCAAACCACCAAATGAAATAAGCTAATACAGATCTATAAGCTTTTCCACTATTTTCAACATTATTGGAAAAAAATCTATTAATATATTTCATAGATTAAGACATATTTAGAAAACGTATAAAAATTTGAACGCAGCAGGATTTAAACCCGCGCCTCTTGAAAACCGTTCAATACTCAAAAGATTCATAGATTACTCAAAACTTTGAATGATAGATGTATTACACCTTATTAACGAATCGGCTTTCGCAAAGAACATGCACAAGACCAATGCTGCATGCATTGGTCCTGTGCATGTCATTTTTGAACTCCTAAAATCATACCTTCCAGGAAGGATTTTTCGGATTTAAGAGAAGGAGCATATATCGTATTTGTTTAATAGCAATATTTCCAGATGACACACCCACGTAACACTTGTTCTAAAGAAACATCTAGGACACCAATATATTCAAAATATCGTAAACGCAATCAACAAATGGTTGGCCCAATGCATGTGAACTTTACCTTCGTAAAAGTCAGTATAGACAATCGTGAATCGACTAAAAAATGTCGTAAATATTTCGAAGTGCATTTAGACAATTCTGAAACCTATATGGATGTATGGGGATCGGCATGTCTATCCTAAAACCAATCTCGAACTGTCCTTGATTTGTATGAACTAAGGAAGAGACTATTATTATTATACACATAGGGTAAAAGAGAAAATATAGACAAGTTGTAACAGCCACTATTAGCAAGTAATGTCCACTATTTATCTCACCAGACCAGACCAGGGAAATAACTTAAAAAATAGCGGGATTTGAACATACTTGTCACATTAGTCCAAATAAACACAGAGGGCGCCACTCGCGCCCATTGTACTGCGATGGTGTCATTCTTCATAGTAGAAGTAATATGTAGTAGAAGATTGACTATAAAAATACCTTTCATAATTTCCTGATTGTTACAATCGTAATTACAATTTAGAAAATAGACAGTTTTTAGCAATTCTTTTTGCTTTAGTATACATTTAAAAAGCAAAATTATTGGGATAAAATAATTGAAAAAAAATCATTATTTCAAAGTTCAACAAACGTTCTCGTAGGTCTTTCGCGTTGCTAAAACAGTCAGCTTTCCACCAAAATTTGAACCACACTATCTAGTTTCTTGATAAAAAAATTGAGGATGTTAAAATACACAAACAATTTTGTTTGATACCTGGTATTGGTTATTTTATGACTTTGCAGACAAAATATATAATAAAAATTTAAAATAGCGATGGCAGCCCCGACGGATTCTTCCCGTCGTGTCGTTACACAAATTCTTTTAGTCGGGGGCTTTTCAATTACATTATAACCGTTGCGATTAATAAAAAAAAAATTACCTTTATATATCAAATGTTTTAAAGAGAATATGTACATAAATTATACCAAAACGATATAATTTATATTTATATATAACGAAGATCATGCACCAATTAAACCCGAACCTATCACTGGAAACCGCGTCCAAATTAAACTAGTAGTTTTGGTTTTGCACAAATGTATATTGCAGCGCCCCTTGGTGAGTTTTTACGGTAATGCATATTGAATACCATGCACCACTTAAGCCCAAACATATTCATCCGCTAACCCCGGACCGACACCCCCCCCTCCCCCCCCCCGGCCACTCATGGCCATAATCCCCAATGACCCACCTGTATCAACAGGTGGAGAAGATTTTCTTGGTCATAGGGCTCCGCCCTAGCAGCAACTCCTCCACTCCTCCCAGAGGAGTGTGAAGACATCACGAGTAAACATATTAATGACAACCGCATTAAAAACAGATGTTACTGAAAATGTACGTACTTTTAAAGGAAAGCATTTCAATGAAACATTCAAAACATATACAAGTTAATTGTTATATTACAAAATGGCAACAAATGACGTGCAATAACAAGTCTTAATAAAAGACGCAGTTATCAGAGCCATGTAGGCAGACCTGTCCAACTTCCACTGAGCCATGATGGCCTCTATTAAAGAGAATATTATACTTATCATAGCTATTCTATATCTTATTTAACTTAATTAAGAAGGGTTGTAAGTAACAATAAAAAACTGTTGACACAAATTTGTATATTATATAAAAACAACAAATGATGTCTGTAAGTCAACAAGACGAGTCCTGTCCTCACTTAGTCACTGTCAATGTAGCTTCAAAATAAGTCAGGACAGTTAAAAATATTGAGACACATAAGTCAATTTAAACATACAAACTACTTACACTAATATTTACATTATATATTTTGGCACATACTTCTAAATGGCTTTGTAAACAAAAAACCAATACACAAACACTGATCTTCAGAGAATCTCATATAATAAGGAGACTTTGGAACACTTCCACTAAATGCATATTCTTCAAATAACACGATTTGACACAAACACGTAAAAGCTTTCAGTAATACAGTGAGCGCTTACTAAGTAAACAATTAAATTAATAATATTGAAAGACTAGAAAATATTTAATTATAAAACAGTCAGTTTTTCATATTTTGCATCTGCTAGTAAAATGAATATATATTTTGGCATTATTTTGAAAATTTCAAAATATTTAATATATCATTATGACTTTGACATTAGATATCGTTTTACTTTGACATTAGGTATCGTTTTACTTTGACATTAGGTATCGTTTTACTTTGACATTAGGTATCGTTTTACTTTGACATTAGGTATCGTTTTACTTTGACATTAGGTTTGACACACCTGATATTATTTATGCAACAAAATCGAATTTGTTAAATTGGCAATATTTTTTACTTTAATAGAATTACAAATACCTTACACAATTATTATATTACATACATTCCCACTATTATATTACAGTCTTTGACATACAATCTGTTCTTAATTTGAAATTCAAATCATTATCGTGGTCAAAAGAGACGCTAAGTAGAGACAAATAGTACTTTCACATTTGGTGTTCAATGCAAATGAGCTGTCTTCAGCGATTGTTCATTTGCATTGTACCAATTGTGGAGACCCTTTTGATAACGAACGTTGCAAATAAATAGTAAAAAGCGGGGGGTCACCGTGTAACTATTTCTTCTTGGGCTTCTTGGGGTTGCGCGAGCGGCTCTTGGCCTTGCAGAGCGGGCAGATGGGCGCGTTGCGGTGGATCTGCTGGTGGCAGGACAGGCAGGACTTCATGGGCGGCGGCTGCTGCCTGCGGACGGACGAGCCATCACTTCGCATCCTTTACAGACCAGCACCTCCACCACACCACTGTGGTGCTGGTGGAGGTTGTCACTTTTAGCATTTACTGACTTTCCATTTAGACATTTTTACATCATCCTACAAAAATGTATATTATAATGACTGTATGCAAATACAATTTAAGTATATATAAACATTGTATATTGTTTTAAAAACTCACCCCTCCGTTTCATCACTGATACTATTCCTTACCATTTGAAAAGTTATTTGTTGAACTTTTCAGTAAAACAGTTTTTTTTTATAACAGTTAAATTATAAAAAAGCATCAGAACTAAATATCAGCAAATGAGAGAAAGTGTATTGAAATCATAATATTATAAAAGCATAAGGTGGGAGGAAACTGTTGGTATTTTAAAATTTTGAAAGTATTATTCACACACTTGGGCAGGCCCTTCCATTCCACTATGGAAACACATTTTTGTTGGTAACGTTTCATAGAAGGTTTTTGTTCTGCATAAGGTAATGGGGCTATCTAAGAAATCTAAAATAGTAATCTCACATTATATTTGTATTATAATATATGTATTGAATTAAGAAATCAAGATAAGAATAAAAAGTCCAATTTGTTATTATATTTAATACAAGTATCTCAAGGCAAAATTGGCAACAGAGCTAGTACCAAGTGTGCCGGAGGCTGGAAGGAGGAGGGAGGGTCGCAACAAAAGAAACAACAAACCGAACCTCAACGAGACGGTAAGGAAATCCTGATCGAGAGCAGGATTGGCAGACCTGAAGGCGGGCGGCGGCGGCGGCTTGCGCGGCGCCGGCGCCAGGAACGCGCCCACGCCCACGCCCACGCCTCCAGAGCCCGAACCCCCGCCCGCACTCACGCCCACCCCCACTCGCGACGGGGCGGCCGGGAACCGGTCGGGCGTGATGGGGCTGCCCTCCTCCTCGTGCAGGTCCGGCAGGCGCTCCAGGCCCAGGCACTGTCTCCTAAGCAAGTCCACTTCGGCTTTGAGCGGCCGGTAATCTTCGTGCAGTCGTGACGCGTTTGATAACTTCCGGGACATACTCTCCTCAGTTTGTTTGATTACTGTCTCCATCTGGAATTATTATTTAATTGCAATTAACTATTACACATTAAATATCTCTTAGATGAACAAAACAAGACCAGCAGGATTTATTATTAGGATTTATAATTGCCCACTACCATAGTAGTCCTATAGTGTCCGACAGAAACGAGGCTTTCAGCCGAAGTCGAAAACGAAACTTAAATCTAGTATTGTTTATGCAAGTAACTGAAATATTTAAGATTTGAAATAAATAAACTTAAATAAGGAAAAATATGAATAACTCAAATGGAATTATTGTGTTTATATTCAAATAATACTTCCATTACAAAATAATATTTTATATTTTGAATATTAATGTAACTAACAGACAGCGACCAGCTGTCTGTTCAAAGAAAGATATATGAAAAAAAATATTATTAGGGGCATCTGTTTGTTTGTGCACGCTAATCTCAAAAACGGCTTAACCGATTTCAATGCAATATTGATTATTGTATTGTGGTAGTGTGCCTTAACATTTAGCGTTTATTTCGTTTCAATCGGTTCATAAATGAAACAGTCACAGGCAATTAAATTATAAATTTACACAAAGTTTATGATTTAAGTGAAAACGCGGGCGGGCGAAAGAACGAAATAGTTATCTAGGTCGCTAGTTTCATAATATATTTATTACTAGCGACTCGCTCGCGGCTTCGCTTTTTGTAAAACAGTGAAATTGCTCGTAAAACCTGATAAATGGGACAAAAAAGCAGTAGCCAATGTTCATCCCTAGACCCTCAAGTATCTTAATATAAAATTTCATCACAATCGGTTAAGCGGTTCGGCCGTGATGACGTCACAGACAGACAAAGATACTTTTGCATTTATAATATTAAATATCTATGGGAATACAGTGGTATTTTTTTTAAGTCTTCCCCATAAGTCATTCCCCGTTTTTAACATTTCGCCTGAGTTCGAGACGTTACATATTGAATGCCGAAACTTCTCTTTTTTACACTGCGACACACGATGGCCGCCCGCCACTCTGAGCCAGTTTTACTAATGCGACATTGACTTGTTTCTTATAGTTCAGCTGATCTATCACGGTCCTTCGTCAGATTTTCCAGATCTGTAATTGTTATATGCCAATAGAAAATGCATATCACGTTGAACAGTTATTGTAACGGGGGCATTTGTTTTTTTTTTAAGCTTAGCTAGATCGTTCCAGTAACTAACTAAAAAAATACATAACAGACCTATAGTCTCTCAATTGCAGGACAAGAATCCAAGCCGTTGATTGATGGGTTCCAAAGTGGTAATAACCACCACTGATTCTGTTGTGAAGTTACCATAAACTGAAATATTACAGATTAAGGCTTCGAATCCCGCATGATGCCTGATTACGGGCGAGGAGTCCGCGGGCTTTGCGGGACAACAACAGCCCTCGGCACACTGGCAAAGGAAGGAAGTTGGACAGAGAAGAAAAACCAGAAATAAAAATTGTATACACAGTGATAATTAAATTGATATAATCAACAGGATTGAGATTTTTTCTCAAAATTTTTTAAAGTGTTAATTGCACTATTAGGAAATTAAAAAATACTTAGACAACGTAAAATAATTCAACGCTAAAGACCGCTTCAACGGTTTTCAAGATGCCCGGGTTCAAATCCCACTGCATTCTAATTTTTATATGTAATCTAAATATAAGATTAAGATAATTGATGTATATTTAAAAGCTCACTAACTAAAAATGATATATTTTGTATTTGGTAAATTTCTTTTTGTGACATATAAATGGGATAATTTGACTGAAAACCCTATTCACAGCCAAATCAGAAGAATCTGTAACTATAGAAACATATAACAAATCCAAATAAACTTACATTGAAATCAATTACTTCCTACAGAATTATAAAACAAACTACTCTCATTCCAGGCAATGACAGCAAAAATAAACAAAGCTCCACTACAATGGCCCTGCTGCCGCTGCCCACTAGCTACAATAACACCTGCTGTTTACACTAATTGTATTTCTGTATCTTGGGGAAGATTTATTTCCAACAGTTATGATCGCACTGAGAATTTAAACAATTAGTGTATATAGTAATTTTAGTCTATTTTTTTATTTCACAAACAAAGACTATTAAAATCAAATAAAGACAATAACACAATCGAATTATAAATATCGATTGTGTTGTTCACTTATTTATTTGAATTTTTATATATATTAGGATAATGTATATATTTCTTGATTAAGAAAGCTTTGATTTCGTAAACATATAAAACACTAATATGTTCCTTACAGCATTTATATCAGCATGTATTTGCCGCAGCTCTTCCACATGGCTCATCTTCTCCTGCTGCAGCAGCTCCATTTCCCGCTTGTACTGCGCCAGGCAGCGGCCTTCCTGGTCGCCGCTTCGGACCTCATTGACAATACTGCGCTTTAGACGCTCCAGAGTAATCGTTTTATTCCTGCAAGCCACATTATACATCCCCCTTCTATAAAATGTTAAAACCTCTTCTATTATATTGTGTTTTATTAATTTAAACATTTATTTACAGATAGTAATTGCATTTAATGTATAATAATTAGATAAGTATCACTTTATTTAATTTTTAAACTATATATACTTTATATTTTATCCACAAGCTCACAATTAATAAATTCGTTGGCTGAATTGAAATATGTTAAAATTTACTAAAAATAAATTTGGTGTCAAGTGTTTATTGATCGAGCCTACAGGTGCTAAAGCCTCACATTTATAATGGTTACTTCATTTCATACATACCTGATCTCTTTCATGGCTTCTAATTTATGATAAATTTCGCGTTCGTTTTCTGCAGTCATTTTTTGTTTTACGAAAACAATATTTTTTTCTCGTAAGAGAAAATAAATTAAAAACACAAAGCGGTAATAATCAGAAAACACACATGAGATTGGGGACGCAGATTGGCTGACTAGTGATGTACTTATCAAACGAAGACAAGTTACATATGTCGGGAACGAATGATATATATACTTTTGAATCGACTGCTTTACTTATCAATATCGATATAATTTATTTGTAATCCATTTGAATTTATTTTCCCTCAACCAGATGCTTAAAATTTAATATACATTTACTAATGCAACCACAGTTTAAAAAACGTAATTAAATATTAAAAATATAATGGTACAAAACTACACACCATATGTATTATGAATAATTGAATTTGAACATCGTTACATTTACATATGAAAAATTGTACAATAAATATATTACGTGATATATCACAATCGTTAATGAAAAGAAACCAGGTAAAGCAATTGTGAGATGCGTAAGAATTTTGATCTGCATAGAACTCGATGAACTTATTTAATCATATATGAATCTGTCCAAATGAAAATGGCCGACTGACCATTGAAAGCGGCTTGCTGTCAAAATATAAAAATACTTTTTAATAACGCGTATGCCATAAGTTTTGACAAATGGACGTATTCATGCATCGTTTTCTAAAAGAAGCTGAATGAATTCCACAAAGTTGTTCTTTAATATTCTAAAAAATACTAAGCAAAGGTCATTTACACCTTTGCGGATTGCTTCGTGTCGTGCGTACTAAAGCACCATTCCTCGCGCTGTTTACGTCTTATGATGAGTGAAGAAGGAGGCGATGACTCTCCGCCGAGACCCAAGCGTAAAATCAAACGAGTGGTTCTGTTGTCTTCCTCGTCGGATTCGGATAGTGATGAGAGAGTCGGCGTGGCGGGGCCACGAAGAAAAAGATTGAGAGTAATTACTAAATAATATTGTATTTGCTGCTTGGAATATATTTAGTGACGTTGTATTTACAAATCTTATTTGACTTTCAGGTTATTAGTGATGGAGAAAGTAGTGATAGTAGTGGAAGTTCTATAATATGTTCCGCAGTTGGACGTAGACGAACGTTACCAAAGCTTCGTGATTCTGAAGCCGAGAGCGATAGCTCCGGCTGGACGAGTGACGGCGCTAAAGCTGCAGTAGCAGGGGCAAAATCTGCATCAGGTTTTGCATCAGATAGTTCAGAAGGCAATTCTGATAAATGTTCAATATGTCTTTTACGATTCAAAGATCAGCAAGTGGGAACACCAGAGACCTGCGAACATATATTCTGCTTGGACTGTATCACAGAGTGGTCAAAAAATGTCAATACATGTCCAGTTGATAGAATAACATTTAATAAAATAATAGTGAAAGCATGTGCAGGAGGCCGAGTGCTACGCACTGAAGAAGTGAAAGTAGTAGAGAGAAGTCCTTCCATTGAAATTCTGGTTACTGAAGACCTAACTGTGTGTGAGGTAAGAAGTGGTTAATTAGTGAGCTAACATAATATAAACTTGCATGGGTGTTTGTTTTATTGTGTTCTTTGAATGTCTGTTTGCAGGTATGTGGCAGCACTGACAATGAGGATACTATGTTGTTGTGTGATGGATGTGATCTTGGCTACCACATGCAGTGTCTCACACCCCCACTAACAGAGGTAACAATAATACATCATTATATAGGATATGTCATTATGAGTGTTGTCATTTTCATTTGTCTATTACAGTAAATACCAACAAAAGTCAGCAAACAACTTTAATATGATCACTTCATTTTATTTTTTCTTTAAAAATACATATATTGTAACTTCTCATTAACAGTTTCATAACGGACAAGCCTTGTGTTCAATTTTAGGTGCCTGCAGATCAGTGGCTCTGTTCCAGTTGTACCACATCCCTTGACCCAGATAGTTTGATGAATGTTGTTGAACTGTCAGAAGTGGAGGATTTATTAAATGATATGGACTATGGTGATTCACCACTTGGACCCAGAGCTTCAGTTTGGCGTCAGCCAAGAAATGTCCGCCGATCCTCAAGAAATGTGAATAGAGATCAGCCATCTACTTCTAGTGGGAGTCCAAGCAATAGTATGAATATAAATGAATTACCCACAACATCTAGAAGCACAGGAAGTTCACGGAGAGCAACTGCTCCTCCAACAAGACATAGAACAACAACTAAACGTAGGAAATATAAGAGACGAAGAACTAAAACTGTAATTATTGAATATGAAGTTCAAGAAAATGGAAAGTTTCCCATCACAAAGAGAGTGAAAAGAAAAGTGAAGAGAAGAAGAGTGAGTGTCACATTATCTTATCCAGTTATATACTTATCCAGTTTGTTGTAATACTAAGTGTAGTACACATTACATAAGAACAGTCAATGTTACTGTATTAGGACATATATTAGTAGTGCTTGTTCTTATGAACACTTGATCTATTGAACAAGACAACCACTTCAATGTATTAAAATACATAATATGAAAAAGCAATGCACATTCTTGTGAGTTCGAAAAATGTTTTGAATAATGTTGTATGTTACAGGTAAAAAAGCGTCAGCCGAGAACCGCCGCTCGCCGCTCGCACGTCCGCGCGAGTGTGCGCGCTAGACTGGCGTCGCTCAGGACGGACGTTGCGGTCGCAGCGGGCGCGGGCGGGGGCGGGGGCGCGGGCCGGGGTGCGCGCGCCGGCCTCGTGCGCCGCCAGCGCGCCGGGCAGCCGGCGCTGCGCCTCTTCGGGAACCCCAATGAACTGGACTACTTCTCCGACGAGGAGGCGCCCGGTTCCGAGGCGGCCTCCACCGCCGTCGCCGCTGCCACCAGACCCACCTCCAACATTCTCAGCGCTTACAGACAGGTTTGGCGATCAATTGATCTATATACATTAGATGAAAAATTGAGATAGGTATATTATGTTTAATGACTCATTTTAATATTTGCAGGCCAGGAGGAAGATGGTGTCGATACCTTCACCGCCGCACGCGTCGTCGGCGCCGGACTTACTGTCGAATATTCTAGAGAGTCAAACCCTGTTGCACTCAAAAAAGTCAATGATATCCATCTCGGTCGACGGAAACGTAGATTACAAGCTCACGACGACCGATGCAATCGGACAGAGAAAAAAAGAATCGTTGGAGGTTAAGAAAGAAGAAAAGGTGGACCTGTCCAAGGCCCAGGAGGTGGTGAGGAGCGTGCCCTCGTACCCGGGGCAGGGCCGCGGTGGCGGCGGCGGAGGTGGCGGTGGAGGCTGGGGCGGCGGATACCGCGGGAACTACCACCGCGAGCAGAGCTCCTTCCGCGGCGGCTACCAGCAGGGACATGGGCCGCGCTCCGCGGGGTACGGCGGCAACGGCGGGGGAGGGGGAGGGCGCCGCGACGACGGCGACTACTACGAGCACTTCCCGCGCCGCCCCCAAAATTACCCCGCCGAGGACTCGTACTTCGACCGGCGGCGGGCGGACGCGCGCTCCAACGCGTACTCCAACCACGCGCCCGCGCCTGCCCGGTACAGCTTGGGCCAGTCTTGGCCGCCCTACGACGGCGGGGCGCCCCCTCCGGCGCTCAGGAACGACGTGCCTCCTGCTCCGTCGCGACATTCTTTCGGCGGCTTCGAGAACCCCGTAGACATGAGGATGGGCCAGATGCCGCCCCACGGGGCGACCGTCGACATGTTCCCCAGGGCGGAAGGCGGCCGCCAGGACAAACCCCTGCCGCAACCGCACCGGTCCCTCCCCGAGCCGCCGCAGGCGTACCGGCCGATGAGCGAGCCGCCTGTTTTTCATTTCCAAAAAACTGATGTAGACAAATCCGAGGACGAAAAGAGCGATTCTGGCCTCATAATCGACACCGAAAAGTACGACCCCATGGAACCTACTAACGACGACGATAGCGGTGAAGATGAAAAAGCTCCGTCAATGTCTACGCCTCCTCCAGCATCGGCAGCCGTGCCGCCCCCGCCCGCCGCGGCGTCCCCCACGCCCTCGCCGCCCTCGCCTCCAACACCACCCGCGCCGCCCGCCCTGCAGTCGCTGCTAGCCGGCATCGACACGAGTACGATGAATGTGCCACCCAACATACTGGACACGGCTGTGAGACAAGTTTTACAGGAGCATCGGAATTTACTATCCTCTCCGATTGTGGAGTCCCGCAATGAGCGCAGCGACGACGACTCGGACGGCGACTGTCCGAATTTCTCTATCTACTCGGCCACCAGCGTCCACATTGCCAACAACACTAGCACTTTAACTGACGACATACCGAATCGCCCGCCTGAAGACAATCTGGAGGACTTAGTGCAGGAAGACGACGAAACGCCGCCCTCGAGCTCGCCGGTGACGCCCGAGTCTGTCACTGTGGACAGGCCGGAGAGCTGCAGACCACCGGTCAAGCAACATCACAGTACCTATGAGATAAATGAAAAGAAGAAAACCGAGGAAGAGTATAAAGAGAAGATTTCCAAGAGATGTCCGATCACTACTAACACTCGCAATCCCATCAAGATCAAACTGAATACTCCATCCTTAATAAAGAGGCAAGTGAGTTTGTACGATGAGGAGGACAAGAGTCCTGACGAAGAGTGTAGCGAAAAGACGGAGATATCATCTGAAGTACACGATGGGAAATCAAATTGTAACACCACCAGTCCTCAATGTGATCCTGGCAAAACACCAGATCGATATGACGCCGCAGCTGATGAGGCGGAAAAGGAAATGCCGCGTGAAGTTGAACAAAATAAATGTTTGAATCCAAATAAAAAACATTTGAAAGATCAAAATACGGAAACACAAGATAAACGTTCTAATGAAGTGTCTCTTAGTAGTGTAATTGTAAATAAAAACGTAGACAATGTAGAAAGAAAATCTGAAAAGAAAGACGTAACCGTAAAAGAAATTTTAGAGAGTAATACATTAAAGGATCCAACCGACGAACACGTCTCTGACCACAATGAAGATTTGAACGATGACGCCGACGTCGAGACACCGGAGACCGATGTTGCTCTAGATATTCCTTCCCCGAAGAAGGAGTTAGACTCCGCCGGAACTGAAGATAATGTTGAAAAAATGACAGAATCTATAAGTGAAACTGAAGACGAACGCAGTTATACTCCGTGCCTAGACGAGAACAGATCGGTCAAAGACGCGTCCTTCGACGTGGATAAAGACAAGGGTCTGGAGGGACTCGGCACGGAGATGATTTCCGAGGAAGAAGGAAACGAAATGTTCTCAGAGAACGAGCGGCCGCCGTCGGAGACTTCGCGGAGAGAGGCGTCTCCACCGCGTGCGGCCCTGGGCAGCGAAGACGGAGAGATAGCTGACAGAAAGAAGGAGGCCAAGAAGTCCTCCCGCGAGGATTCCAAGAAAAAGAAGAAAAAGGACTCCAAGAAGGAGGCGAAGGAGAAGAACAAGAGCAAAAAGAAAGGGGAGGTGTCCTTTAAGAAACTTAGTAAAAGCGGGAAGGAAAGAAACTATCGGGAGAGGGACAAAGATGACAAGAAAAGCGAGCGCGAGCGTCGCGACTCCGGCGACGAGAGCCGCAACCGCCGCCGCAAGGAGAAGCGGAAAGACCTGGAGCGGTACGACGTGCGCACCGTCGTCACCGAGAAGCGCCGGAAGCAGAAGGACCCCTTCGGCAGGGACGTGTCGCCGCGCGGACGCTCGCCCTCGCTCTCCCCGCCGCTCCGCTCGCCCTCGCGCCGCCGCTCGCCCTCCGCGCGCCGCCGCTCCCCGCCCTCGCCGCGGCGCTCGCCCTCGCGCCTACGCCGCACGCCCTCCGCGCCGCTCCGGCACGCCGCGCGCCTCCCCGCGCCGCCGCAGCCCCGCGCGCCGCAAGCGCCGCCGCTCTGCCTCGCGGGCCTCAGCGCGCCCGCGCCGCCGCTCCACCAGCGCCAGTCCCCGCGCCGGGCCGCAAGAAGAAGAAGCGCGCCCGCTCTGCCCGCCGCGCCCTGCGCTCTCCAGCGCCCGCCGCAGCAGCCGCGCGAAGCGCCGGCGCCCGCTGCGCCCGCCCTCGCCGCGCACTCCGCCGCCCACGCCGCCACCCGACCCCGCGCTCGACGCGCCACGCTCGTGCGCCTCATCGGCGTTTGAAGGTGGAGCGCCGCGAGCGCCGCCGCCGTGACCCCGACCGGCGCCTTGCGCGCCGCGCGCGGGACTCCGCCGCGCCCTCCAAGGAGGTGTTCACCTCCGGCGACAAGCGCATCCTCGTCAGCGTCAGTTTCAGGAACGGGGCGCGGCGAGGACGCCGAGCACCGCCGTCGCCGCGAAACTCGCCGCGAGCGCCGCCGCAGACGCCGCGCTGCGCCGCCCGAGGCCGAGGTCGTCAAGCCCGTCGCCATCATCGACCTCGACCGGTCACCCTTCCGCGAGCTGACGCCCTCGCCCAAGAACGTGATCGTCCTCAGTGACAGCGACCACGGCGAGCGGGACGCGAGCTCGGGGCCGCCGCCCGCGCCCGCGCCGCCGCCGCCGCCGCAGCCGAGGCGCCTCCGCCAGGCCCGCGCCGCCCGCGCTCGGCCCCAAGACGCCGCCCTCCCCCGCCGCGGCGGAGCCATGCCGCCGCCGCCCCGGCGCCGCGCGCGCCCTCGCCCTGCGCCGCCCGCCGCCGCGCCCGACGCGCCTCGCCGGACGCCTACGACCCCTTCGAGCCCACGCGCTCGCCGTCCGCGTCCGCGTCGCCCGCCTCAGCCTCGGCCTCCGCCTCGCCCGGCGCCGCGCCGCCCGCCGCCGCCCCGTCGCCGCCGCGCACGCTGCTCACGCTGGAGGCGGCGCAGCGCGTAACCTGTCCGCCGACGACGCGTGCTGGACCGGCGCCCGCTCACGCGCCCGTGGAAGGTGCTGGCGCTGCTGCGGCGAGATCCACGCGCGACGCGTCGCCCAACCGGGCGGCGCCTGCGCGCCAGTGGGCGGCGCGGGAGACGCGGGCGGGCGCGGCGCAGCAGCGGCGGCGGCGGCGTGCCCTGCGCCGCGCATCGTGCTGCCGTCGCCGACGCGCGTGCCGCCCAAGCTGTTCCCGGGCAAGCCGTCGCCCATCAAGTCCAACCCGGTGAAGCCCATGCAGGCGCTGCGGCTGCCGCGCGCGCCGCTGCCTCCGCCGCCGGACTCCGACGCGGGCGCGTCCCCGTACTCGCCGGGCTCCAGCGACTTCGGCGAGCTGTTCGAGCCTCCGCCCCGCCGCTCGCGTGCCTCCGCCAAGATGCCGGGACGTCGCAAGCGCGGTGAGTCAGACAGAAACTAGGCATTTGTCAAATTTTCCAATTTCCTCTCCGACATCTAGTGCAATGTTGAGATCATGCGAGCGTTTTATTATTTGCATCTTGAGTTACAGCAAAGTCCCGTTTATGATATTATTACAAAGTAATATTACTTTGTAATAATATCATAAATACTACTATAGTATTACCCACTTTAGTACTACAATCTAAAGTAGATTGTAGTACTAAAGTGGGAAATACTATAGTAGTATAAATGAACTACTAATATCGGTTACTGCAATGAATGAAATATACAATAAGACTTGCTTCGCGAACTTCACGTACCGAATGGAAGTCACCCGAGTGTTTAATTTTCTTAGATATTTCTTTAAACTATTTAGATATAGATTAATACTGTCAGATTAAATAAGCTTTTTCCCGAAAAATGGGATACCAGAGAGGAAAACTAAAAATAATATATTATCATTCTCCCGAGTGAGAATCGAACCCACAACCATCGCGTTTACAGTCAGTCGTTGTCCCACTGCGCCACGAAGGCCTCATTCGAGGATGCTTTCGTAAATATTTATTAATAATCGAATCGAATCAAATATCTTAAAATTAAAATGTTAGAGCAGTTATCGCGACTTATCCGTCAGAGTCAGGCATATTCTGTCACTGACATTATATTTATATATATAGACATCGACACGCTTCAATATTGTATCATTTGTCACCAATAGTTCTCAAAGCGAATGCGATGAAAGACTTTGGCCTTACTTTTTACTTATTAATTAACTTTTAACAGGAATCCCTAATTATTTCTGTCTGTCTGTAGTAATTGTTCAATTATTCGAATATTCGATTTTCCGAATGTCTGAGGGTATGATATATCCTATCCTATCCTGTTAGAAATAGAATATCTTACTTAGTAGATGTCATGAATTATTAATATGTAAGGAGTAAATCGTCCTTTCTATAACTGCCTCGCTTGGAGTGTTTATTACTCTGGAGCATTTCGTGCAGGGAGCAAGACGCAGGTGGGCGTGAAGCTGGACGACGACAACCTCAGGATCCTCGACGACTTGCCGAGCTCCGCCGTCGAGATGCACGTCAAGAACAAGGTCAGTGCCGTGCGTGTACGCGGTGTGTGGTGTGTAATGTACACGCGTCTGACGAGTGCGCGTGTTACAGTTCCTCAAGAAGCTGAACCGCCAGGAGCGCGTGGTGGAGGAGGTGAAGCTGGTGCTGAAGCCGCACTACAACAAGAAGCACGTCACCAAGGAGGAGTACAAGGACATCCTGCGACGCGCCGTGCCCAAGGTAACCACCTCAGCTGGCCCCCCCTCAATGCAGCTGCACGTAACCCTCCTCTGACCGAGTCTCCTCCCACAGATCTGCCACAACAAGTCGGGAGAGATCAACCCGACCAAGATCCAGGCGCTCGTGGAGGCGTACGTCAAGAAGTTCCGGAAAAAGCACAAGCTCGGCGTCGCCTAGCGCCCACAGATTATTGTATTATAATTTATCTAAGGACTATTGTATTTTACGTAAACGTTTTATTTAAATAAATGAAGTAATATAGATTTAGATAAGTTTCTCATTTTCGTCCTCCTCCTGCTCTCCCTTCTCCCGCTGCTAGTACCTGAATAGGTAAAAGGGGTGAATAAAAGGCTCGGTTAGGAAAGAAACAATTTATTCAAGAATAGCGCGGGTCAGACCGCGGGCGCGAAGGCGACGGTGCGGTTCTCGGCGTCGAACTCGGTGTAGTACTTGCCGATGAAGACGTCGCCGAGGATCCACAGCGGGCCCGCGGGCGGAGGCACGTCCAGGCCCATGAAGCCCGAGAGGCACACGGTCTTGCCGAACTGCGTCACGCGCAGCACGTAGTCCGCCGGCTGCAGCTCGAAGGGCGCGCCCGCCACGTGCAGGCGCACGGCCGGCAGCGCCGCCACCAGCGCGCAGTCCAGCGCGTACTGGCCGAAGGCCACGGGCGTGGCGCCCAGCGCGCGGTTCAGCGCCGCCACCTCGCGCGCCGGCCCGCCCAGCAGCGAGGTGCCCGTGTCGGCGATGGCCTCGCAGCCGCCCGCGCAGAACGTCTGGTCGCGCAGCGTCACGGCGTCCAGGCGGAACTGCCAGTAGGCGGCGCGCGTGAGCGGCACGCGCGTGAGCGGCGGCCGGAAGTGCGCGGGGTCGGAGCCGCCCAGCAGCAGCTCGCCGCCCTCGGCCGCGGCGGGGTCCCGGCTCAGGTAGAACGAGAACACGGGCCGCACCAGGCGCTGCGCCACCATGGCGTCGAACACGGGCTGCACGCCGTCCACGGCTATGCTGGCGAAGCCCATGCCCAGGATGCCGTCGAACTTGGCGGCCACGAAGGCGAGGCCGGGCTCCGACAGCGCCTCCGCGAAGGTCTGCGCGCGCACCGTGAGCCCGCCCACCTGCACCGTAATGCACACTATATTATTCTAAGAATCTGGTTCCCAACATGTATCTAATATAAAGATGTATCAAACAATCTTGTGAAATTAGATAAAAAAAATGTAAACATTTCATTAATACTATCACTATGCTTATTAACTGTTTATTTATAAATAATCTAATCTCGTTACTTTATTTATTACTTTTAAATAACATTATATATTTGCACAACAATTACAACTTAAACAAAGACTGTAGAATAGCTGTCGTTCTTCAAGAAATGAATATCAATATTTTTTTTTCAATAAATGAATATGAATATAAGTTGAAAAAGATATATTTAGAAAACATATAAAAATTTGAACGCAGCGGGATTTCAACCCGCGCCTCTTGAAAACCGTTCTAGTTACCTGAACCTTTTTCAACCTTGGACGGTTTTGAAGAGGCGCGGGTTCAAATTTTTATACGTTTTCTAAATATGTCTTTCTCAATTTCCTTAGTGTGCGAATAACACTTTAAAAAATGAATATAAGTTTTCAAGAGTACAATTATTATATTAATTAGTGATTGCAATAAGAATCTGTCGTCGCCGGAGTCCGGAATTGCTCACAATAACATAATTACTGGTAATAGTCTTAAAAAAAGAAAACATGAAACAGAAACTTTAGGTTAGGCCACTTTTATACTAAAAGTGCAAGAAACATTCCAGAATGTTTGCAAAACGTCAACCCTACAGCGTTAAACTGGTACAGACTTGTTGAAAGAACCACTTGTCCTTGATTCCGATTATTTAGCCTTTACGTAGCGGTTAGTACTTTCTATTGACTTTTGTTGACAAACACTTGTTGTTATCAACAATAGCCAATACAGAATAACATCGTCGAAGAGCTATTTCTAAGAAATACAAAAATTTATTATTTTTAAGACGGGGATGGAATCCAAGTCCTGGTACATTCAAATTTTGAACATTTATATTATTCTTTTTCAGCTTCACGCTTTTTCCACCGTAGCAGGTTAGTGCCTCTTTAGAGGACCTAGTGTCAAGCGACTCCATTCTCCACTTTCCACCCAAAATAGACACATTACATGTTGAGTGGCAGAACGCCGCGTTTTCTATTATGTGAGCGGAGAAATGAAAACAATTTAAATATGATCATTCCCCCTTCGAGCGGGACAAAACCACAATCAATTGGATTTACAGTCAGACGCTGTCCCACTGTGCCACAAAATATATTATTTTCAGTGACAAATATAGCAAGCTTGTGTGTGTGTGTGTGTGTGTGTGTGTGTGGAGGTGTAGTTGCGTTGGAAACTCACGGTGACGTCATCAGTGGAGAGGAAGCCGGAGAGGCTGCCGGAGCCGTAGTGTATGGCGAAGTCGGTGCCGTTCTTCTCGTACGTCTTGGACTTGCTGCTGTCGTACTTGTTGTGCAACACTGCGCACCGCACACGAGCGTTAGTTAGTATTTCATTAAAGTTACCAATTTGGAAAGAAATCCTTCTGAACTTGCCATTATTATTACCTAGCTTCTTTAGAAATATTTTTCAGTCTCATAATAAGTAATGCGTGTTGAGCGACGGAACATAACGCCGACACTACGCTCGGGTAGAGGTCTACCCATAAATCACAGTGCACCTTTTGATTATATAATAATGTCGTTATAATTTAAATTACATCTTTTGTATGTTTGTTGATATGTTTCGTGGGGTATACTCACAGCAAGCGATATTGGTGTAGTGGCATTTCTTGGAGGGCACCCACAGGTTGGAGGAGCCTGTGTCGAACACCACCTTGAAGGACTGCGGCGGGTTGCCGATGGAGATCGGCCCGTAGTATTGTGCCTGGGACACGCAAAGTACACACGTTTTCTATATAAATACTTCCGCATACAGCGGAGAGTGCTAAGACACTCCGTTCTCTCCTTTTGAAGTAAAATGAGACCCAACAAAATTTGACTTGAGTTGGGCAAGTGATATATTAACCATCATAATTAACAAATTTCATATAAGTTTCACAATTATATAATTTGTCATGCAAGACGAGGCAGATTTCATATACATACTATGAAACCCATTGTGACTCCAGCCGTGTTAAGCGACCTCTTAATATGAAGTAATCGCATTTTGCAGTTTCGCTCTCATATGTTTTTTAATAATAATTAATATGGATTGGATTTTTTTAGTTTCACGCGTCGTCCTCTCGTAGGAAGGGCGAGAGACGTTGCACTGCAATGTTGAGGGGCTTCGTCCTGAATGTTTCGCCCAATTTCGACTTACATCTTGAACCCAACGCAGTTTAGCAGAGTAGAAAAATGTAAATAATTAAAAATATGATCATTTCCCCTAAGAAGCGCATCGGCATCGCGTTTTTTGCCAGGCATTGTCCAGATTATTATCACCATTTTTCATGAAAATATAAAAATTATGACGACTTCAGAAGAACTTTCAGAATAGGACAATCTAATCGATTTACAATTTCCCAGTGCGTCGTAATAATAATAAATTCATAAATGCAATTTGTTCCTCCAATCGCAACCTATTCTGTAAAGAATCTGCTACTGCAACCCGAATGGAAAGGCAATACATACAAGCGTAAATACTATTTAATCATTCACCCTTTTCCCCGCATAGCAGAGAGAGAGTCAGAGACCATCCTAGTGTCGGAACACACCATTGTCGACTTTCAGCCCGAATTTGAGATATTGCGTGTCGAGTGGCGCCAGAGCGAAGAAACAAAAATCAATTATTTCCTCCGAGTGGTCATTGAACCCGCAAACATCACGTATCGACGTCACACTGGGCCACAATGGTCTCAGTGTAAATTGCTGGATACACATACAATTTGTAGTTTTTGTAACTTTAGTTAAGTTCTAAATATTTAGTTATTTTTAATAAGGCCATTTTTCCTTTGATTTCAAATGACACCCAATGAATAAAATTTACTAGATTTTGAATTGTTACTTGTTAAGCATGTCTATTTTATTATAACATTTTTTTATTAACAAATAAATTACCCATATTTCATATGTGATATGATGATTGCAACCAAATTGAATTATTCATTTCAAGCTGTAAAGAACTTAACTAACTAACTAAAGTAGTGACTCAATAACTAAACTAACTAACTAAAGTAGTGAATCATATTTATATAGCTTAGTTACATATAAACAATGTTATGCTCTCTTCAACTATATTATCAGGAATATCCAAATAATGTACACTTTGTCAGAAAGAAAACTAAACACATAATTTCAACACCTACCTCTCACATCCAAATATTTTTATTTATCCTTTATATTTTACTACTAATGTATAACTTAACAACAGGTATGTAGATATTTTGCCCTCAGATGTATCCCTAAGTGTAGGTGGCAAGTGTCATGTTGATTAGACAGTAAGAGTTAAAAGGTCATCATGAAAATAAACAATGTGGAAGATAAGAAAGTTGGTTTAAAATACAACATACATACATACTTGATTTTTGTGTTTGTTTTATTTCAGATAATTTATATTATTATACTAAGCGTGAAAAGAAACTTTCTATATACTATAATATATTTTAAGTAAATCATTAGATTTTTTTTCATTTGAGACAAACATTCATAATTTCTATCTGAAGGTAGTTAAAAAATACATACATCTAAATAGTTGGAGAGTGGCTCAGGCGCAGGTCCGGTGGCTGCATATTTCATGCGCACCATCTCCAGCTCTGTGCCCACTTCATGGAAGTGTTTTCTCACTGTTTTCATACGATAAAGAGGGATCCTACAACACAGGGTTTATGTACAATAGAGATACAACAACCAATTACCGACATTAGCATAGAATTAACAATATTAAACTAATATGGAAGAAAATATAATAATCAAAATAATGTACCTCGTGAGCTCCGCCGCACAGGTCGCAGCGACGGCCAGGACCAACAAAATTATTTTGCCCATTTTTATTGCAAGTCACGGCAGGACTCTGCGAGAATTTATAGAATTTAAACAAAAGAAATAAATTTTCACTTTATGTAATTAAAGAGCTACGTACTGCTTGTGTTGCGTGAAGTAATTCAGTGCGCAGGCAATTACGCAGCGCGAACTCCTTTGTGAAGAGGCAGTGGGTATCGCGTGCGAGTACTTTAAACTAAGTAATGAATCAAATGCCAGGCTCAACAGTCGGCGCGGTCGCGGGCCGCAAACACCGATTGTCAATAATGAAAGCGATAAGGCCGCGGGTTTCTTCACTTGACAAGTGAGAAATCGCTTTGTTTAACGTCTTAATGTCACTGTCAGACGTCAGTGTGGGAGTTGATAGGTACTCTGTACACTTTGCCAGTTACAACATTAAATATATATTGTATTGTTTTCTTCACATTTATTTACTAGTACTGTAAGCATCTAACAAATATGGAAGATATGTATATACAAAATCGTCAGTTCAGCAAATTAACATTTTAATATTATTTTTTATTTGTAATAGGACGGCCTATTTAAAGCACCAAAATAATTTTTCTCTAAGTCTTTTATCCAGATTGTTTTTGTACAAGAAAGGGTAAGTAAAACTACAAAGTATTAGAATAAAGTTAATTTTATAAATCAAATAACAACATTAATGATATTTTGGCCTCTCTCCGAGTCGTCAGCTGTCTCGCTCGCACACACGCGCACGCTTCTAGCCTTACGTCGTATGTAGGGGAATGGTCAGTGCACTCTACGAGGAATATTAATTTCCAAGGCACAATCTTTTGTAATGTTATTTTGTTTTCAAAACAGGTGAAAACGCAAGCCTCGAGAGCCGAAGTAAAAATCATAATCATAGTTTATATAACACTACACATAGTAAGATAATATAATTTAGTATCTATACTAAATACATTTTCTTATTCTAATAATTGTCAATAGGGACGGTATACTTTGTATAGTTCAAAAACAATCTTAATATAATAATATACTCTAAAAATCTTACAAAGTAAAGCTGTAAGAGATCTACGATACATTGTTTGATCCAATTTTGAATAGTAAAATATAATATAAATGTATAGAGTGCACTGACACTCCACGCCCTGCCTCGGGACACTCACACCATTCAACTCTTAGGACAACATAATACTAGAAACAACAACACACCAAGATGTGTCTCAGCTTTTTCTCAGCTATTATCTACACATTGTTTAATTGTGCCAACACTCAAGACGGGCAATTACAATGTACACAGTAAATTACACAGAGTTTTTATGAAAACATTAGACATCTTTCCCATGCATAGATTCAAGTATAAAATATACATTGTTGCATTTTATATAATGATGTGCACATATCAATATTTCATTTAAATGTACAATATATATTTACTAGTTAAGTATTATAGTATAATTTGCTCGAAATGGAGACCATGGAAATTGCATATGTTCCTCATTGTGGACAAAAATAACACATATAATCGTCCGTCCGTCCGTCCGTCTTTCACCTACACTAAGTAATACATATATAATATGTTAATAATTATTAAAATCGAAATAGTTTGGTTTTTAAGGTACATAGAGGAGGCAAGCACAACTTGCAAAATCTTAGTCAACCGAGTCACCAGATCGAGGAGGTGTTCTTGATATGTTTCACTCATAACAAAACACAAAACTGTACCCACCACATAATAACTGTGGACTTTGTGGATGAGACACGACCAGCGTGCCACAATACCCGCAATGTCCGTGTCACGCCAGTATCATACAATTATATAGTTACATGACCTGTACAATACTGTAATACATTATTGGTATAACTAACATTGCTGCATTCATATGAATATTCATTATATATACATATAATAAAGCTAATATTTTACATTGTAAAAATATATTAAAATAAAATTTACGATGTAAAAAAAGCTTTTAAAATAAACAATTAAATGTCACAAAATAATTGTCCATATATTTAACTTGCAGTGCACGCGGGCAGCAGCCTCGAGTGAGTGAACTACATCGAAACGATTACATCACATGTAATCTTGAATATTTGATATTTGAATATGAAATATATTTACTACATAATTTATAATGTTATAGAAATATTGATTCTTTTTTAACCACCATTTAGAGTTCAATTCGTGCTTAGACTTAGTGCAGAGTTGAATTTACTTCACATATATTTACACATGGCCGCATCCGCCGAGCTAGTGCGCGTTAGTGCGGCCGGTAGGGCGCCTCCTGCGCCGCCAGGCTGCGGTAGAGGCGCGCGTCCGCGGACTGCACGCGCACGCCGAAGGAGCCCAGCGAGAGCGGAGCGCCCGCCACTATCTCCACGTTGCCCGCGTTGGCCAGGAACAGCGTGGCCAGGAACAGGCGGCTCACGTCGGCCTGGTCCGCGGCGGCGGCCGTCAGCAGCGCCGCGAAGGGCGCGGGCGGCGGCAGGCGCTGCGCCGCGCCCAGCACGGCGGCCGCGCAGCGCTCCACGTCGGCGCCGCGCGCCTCCGCCGCCGCCGCGCCCGCCAGCACGCGCCCGCCACGCCGCCCACTCGGCGCCGCCTCCCCGCCAGCGCGCCAACGCGCCCGCCGGGCGCCGCGCGTCGTCGCCGCGCGACGCGTCCGAGTCGCCGAGCCGCGAGCTCTGCCAGCGAACCCGTCGTCGTCGTCGTCGTCGCTGTCGCCGACGCGCCGCATCGCCGCCTCCGTGGCCGCGCACTCCGCGCTCGCCGCGCTCACCTCCTCCTCCGACTGGCTCCATCCCACGAACCCTGCGAACACACATCATAAGTCTTTATAATGCAACAAGCAACAAAGACATTTCATATCTCGTCAATACCAATACTGACCTCCGATATCCCGTAGATCTGGTGACTCAAATCCGTAAAATGCTGAAAACATACAAAATATTAGTCGTGAAATGTCCACCACAAATACACAGGCACGGCAGACGCACACGTACCCGCGGGCGACCCCGAGCGGCGCGTGCGCATCTCCCGGCGCAGCGCCAGCAGCGCGGCGCGGCGCGCGCTCAGCACGCAGCGCAGCCAGCGCGCCGGCACGCTGAACTCCTGCACGCGCGACAGCCGCAGCCGCATGTCTGCACGCGATTTCACAAAATTATGTCCTTCATATCCTCCATTTAGGACGCTGCACTGTGTAAATGTTGACGATTTATTCCAAAAATGGTTAACTACAAAACAAGCATACTTTTACTAATGTGAAGTTTGATGGGGCTCTCCGGAATGTCTTCCAGATTCAGTTCGCTGCGACGTTTCCTCTCCTTCTTGACGACCATGCACTTGAGCGTGGCGGGCGAGTGCGAGGGCGGCGGCGGCGCGGACTCAGGCGAGGCGGGCGGCGGCAGCGGCGTGGTGGCGGGCGGCGTGGAGGCTGGCACCGGCAGCGGCGTGGAGGCGCGCGGCGAGGGCGGCGCGGAGTGGGGCGCGGGGGGCGGCGAGGGCGGCGCGGCGGCGGCGATGGCGGCCTGCAGCTCAGTGAGCGGCAGCGCGCGCGTCGTGGACTCGTCCTCGCCCCCCTCGGCCAGCTCCTCGACCAGCAGGCCGCGCTGCAACAGGTAGGGCGGTCAGGCCGTGGGCGGGCGGGCGGCGGCCGGGCGCGGGCGCGGGCGCTACTCACGTGCAGGCGGCGCGTGACGAGGAAGTCGGCGAGCAGGCCTATGGGCTCGCCGGCGTAGTCCAGCAGCGAGAAGTCGTCGTCGCGCAGCACGCGCGGCTCCAGCTCCACGTACATGCGCGGCAGCGTGGGCGGCGGGCGCGGCGGCGCGGCCTCGCGGCGGGCGGCGGCGCACGCCAGCAGCGCCAGCGGCGCGAACTCCCCCTGCGCTTGCGAGGGCTTGCGCCTGCGCGCGCGGCTCGAGGGCGTGTGCGCGCCCTCCGCGCCCTCCGCGCCGGCCGCCTCCACTTCTCTGTTTATTCACGCATTCGTTTTTTAAATTGCAACTTCTACCTGGCACTCAAAAATCTAAATCAACGTAATCTAATTCATTTTGTAAAAAAAATAATTATTCAATTCATTAAGCGCCCGATTTATGACAATTTGAGTACAAAGTTGACTTTAATATGTATTAGTAAGAATATTTGGAGCCGCGTGAAGTTATAATTAAGAGGTTAAATATGTTTTCTATTGTTGTTTTATATTGAATATATGATGTAGGCATAAAACAGTAGAAAAGTTGTTTTTGTACATTGAATATATTTACGGAAAAATAATTTATTGGGTAGAAAAATAGCAAGAGACTATGAATCTAAAATTTTAAAATTTTGTTTGGCTGTACGTCCACATTTTCGTAGCTGATCGACGGATTTGTTGTATAGACTAGAGCAGGCCTTAGGGCATAATTTCGGAGAGTGGAACACCTGATGTAGAACTATAATGGACCAGTTGAACTAAGTTTACCTCTGCTTAGAATAGGATCACCCTGGTATAGGAGGTGTCGTAAGAGACGACTAAAATACATGCCGATTGGCTTACAAATTACGGCCTTGGTTCGGTACATCTTGAAAAAAAAAAAAAAACTCGAACTCTATGCAAGTGGGCTGCCAGCTTTCCCACTGGGTTGAGTTTTTGCTCAGATTACTTGCCCGAGAACGCTGGTTCCTCAAGGTTGGGTGCTGTCCCCCAAATAGTTTCTTTTGCATGTCAATGACATGTTAGAGGATCCTAGCATTCATTATTAAGCAGACGATATCAAAGTGGCCACCTCTCGTTACGGGGTGAAAGGAACTTGGTTCAATTCAACCCCTGGAAAAAACAAATTTGCGCGTTAACCACTAAGAAAACATTTATAGTGTCACCAGTTTCCGAAAATACTCGTCTTAAAGCCACGCCCAGTATGAGATTTCCTGCCGCAGAATTTTCTAACCGCACATCTCACCATCTGGATACGTGGCAATCTACTACAGTCTATCTCCATCACCATAGTAGCTACTCTGGAACTACAGGAGTTCGCGGGCGGCGGTGTTCACTTACCATCAGGCGACCCTAACGCTAGTTTGCCTAGTCTTTTCTATAAAAAAAAATACTTGGCAAAAAGCAAGTTAATAAAACTTGACATATAAAAATTAACGATCTGAAACATCTGATGTAGAACCATACAAGTATAGCTTTACTCAAAAATGACGAAATGTCGCCTAAAAATAAGCAAAAATTGATCAGCGTATTGCGCATTTCTGTTCACATAGAAATTAAAGATACGGAACAACTGATGACGAACGCGGAACGAACATTAAATATATATTGTTATAGAAAAACAGAATATTTCAGTACGATCATAATAAACGAATAATTACTTCCTATTTTAGAAATAACCTTTATATTAAAACTAAAGTTTTGACTTAGTTACTATCAGCTGCCACGTTGATATGCAAAAACGCGCCCCAGCGACTATATCGGTCATTAACACATTATTTAAATTAGACGTAAGTTTAGTTGGTCACATCGTTCAACGATAGGTTCTGGCTAATCAACAATTGAGCATTTATGAAATCGTCAATTCTACTATATGTCTTTAATGCGTGGCAAAAGTAATAAGAATGTTCCGTATCGAGAAGGTTTATTTGATGTCAGATGACTCACACAACCGCGTCGCTGTCGCACGCCGCTACTTCAAATATTTAAATGGTCGCATTTCGCTGCGCGGGAACTTATTCTAGCGAAAGCGGAGGAGGCACAAGCACTGTAGTAGTCCTATAGTTTTAGTCGTTCACTATTCAGGGACAACTGACGCGACGCTTTATCAACATTTGTCTCAATAATGTCTTTTATCGTGCCCCTATTCACGCCGGTGTCAAACTGTAATGTGTACTTTAGGCTAGTTAGCTTAGCTGTTAGGAACGAAAATCTAACAGAAACTAATTTTAAGGAAAACATTAAAAACGGAGTAATAAGTATAGTAATAAGCTTGTGCAAATGGTCATCGATTTTGTAACAACGCTGTATACGTGGATGAAGTCCGTTAATCCTTATTAATTCCTAATTAGTAACTCATATTTGGGCATTCGCAGTTCTATGCATAAACGTAGATTAAAGTCATTTGTATGCTATTAAGAATATTAAAAAAAAAAAAATAATCAAAGCTTTATTTTTTAAATAATGTACATTCTTCAAATTAATTTTCATTAAACAAAAATATTATATTGTGAAAATACACATTTGTGTAGCAATACTGAACAGTTAAAATAGTTCACAATTATTACACATTTTGAAATGAATCTATTTTTAACCGGATTAATCTCTATCTATTTTTAAGCGTATAATATTGGTATTTTCGAATGCCAAGCCAATAAACCAATACTAAAATTTTCAAATAGTCGTTTGCCAAATGCCACTTTTAACTACACACAAATCTTGTATTATACAATAATATAATAAAGCAATTGCCACGGTCGCGAAGTCAGTCCTGATTGTGTCTCAATTGAGACCACACACCACACAGTAAACCAATGTATTGCTCCAGTTACTCTTGTTACATTTCAATTCATTTAAATCGCATCACCGCCCATTTAAATATACATATTGGAAATTCTGTGGGTATGGCAGGTTGGTCTGGCACAGGGTTGAGTTCCACATTCCACAAATGAGCGAAAAGTGGCATGCGTGGCGTCTGTACACTGATTTAAATGTGATAGTGTACAAAAATGTGTAAAAATATAGACAATTGTCAGTTCCTGTCCCGACACATATTATTAGCATGACAGAGGCGTGACCCCTTTGCACCTTTGTCTCGTATTATAATACTTCATTTACATAACATTTGTATAGTACAAATAATATGTTTGAACCAACAAGTGTTTGTTAATTTCAGTCAAATTTCATAAGGTAGAAAAAGAAAATAGGATTCCTTTTCTTTCAAGTGCACTGTGACTCAGTATGAAGAGATGAACATGAGATGAACTCCACTATCTAATACAAACTATTAATAAGTGGTGAAAAAATTATTTACATAATGTTTAATTCAAATACTCAATTTGATCCTACACATTTTTGAACTTAATTGCACATTAATTAAATGACCACATGTTAAAATAATTTAATAATAATTTCATTGTTGCAATTTGCAATAACTTGCCATAAATAGAACTATTGATCCATTGTGGTGCAGTGGGACAGCATCTAACTGTAAACACAATTGGTTGTGGGTTGGATTCATACCTAGGGGAACAATTATATTTAAAATAATAATATCTGCTCTAATACATAAGACAAACCACAGTGTTTATGCTGCTACTCAACACACAAGCTGATAATTCATAAAAAAATAAAACTATTAAAGAATTTCTTCAAAAAAAAAAAATATTTAAGTATGATTAATATTTTTTTAAAAGGGGTATCATTCACACATATAAAATGTTTTCCCACAAAGGTTGCATGTTTGAGGAGTCCTGCTATTTTAATTTTTGTATATGTTTTCACAAAACATTTGTTTATTAAAAATAATATGAATTTAAATTAACATATTTAAATTGTAAACAATAATAAAGTTCCTGCACACATATGTAAGGAGATACAAACCAATAGATTAGTACTTTGCTAATTATAAATGTAAATAATACATAAAAATGTATGGTATTTTTGCATGTACGAAATTGAATACTTACATTGTACTATTATTTAAGGAGTCACTGACACTGAGCACATGTGTGTAAAGGAAATCCACCTTCCTACTGTAAATGCTGGCAGATTGCTGCAAGAGTAGAGCCAGCTCTGCAAAGTTAGGGATAGCATTGTTGATCTCCTCCTCTTCAGAATCTAAGGCATGCAAGCCCGCCTCCGTTAGGTACTCCTCCAACAACTGAAGTACGAGTGCTTTTATAAATTTATTATTGTATTATATATAATTTATTACTTAAAATATAACATATTTAAAGAAACAACTATGAAATTTGCTTAAGCCAAATAGTGTCAAATAGCAATTATTCTATGGTTAGCAACCATACCTCTATTTTTATTTAATTTGCTTAAAAGGTACATTAACATGTCCTAACTAACATTTAACTACATAATTAATATAAGATAAAATAAATTCATAAGTATTAAAATATATATTAATATAGTGGATCTAATAATCATCAGACACTTAAAAACAATACTGGAACAACTGCTCTTACATAATATAGTCATTTTATACAATGTCTAATAAGAAATGAGTTATATTTTGTTTACTTTGCAATATTTACATGAAGTCTGAGATATTTGATAAAGGGCTCATATAGGAATTGAGTTCCTTGTTTAAATTGATTATTAACAAAATATCAGTGTCTAACGACGCTAAGCAGCGTAGACACATAATATACACCATGTTATTAAAAGCATTATACATTATAAAAAAAAACAACTTCAATGTTATAGTATATTAAGAGTTTGTCAATAATGATGTCCTGTCAAACAACTGAAAGTGGCGGGACGGCTTGCAGCCGGGACTCACCGCGCTGAGGTCCGTATCGAAGCTGCGGCGGACGTCGCTGATGGGCTTCATCAACTCCGCCACGATCTGCTCTAATCTTTGTGAATTCATGCTCCACCTTTTCTCTCGCTGGGATATATTTCTGAAAACAATGTGTTTCCATTGATAACATCACTGAGAACCGACGCGGGCTCAACACAAGTAATAACTTATATAGCACTGGCGCGAAACTTCATGTCATTGGCGCTATTTTGATTTGCTAAACGTGATTGCTAAATTTCAACTTTTATACCAGACTTCTGACCATGTGTTAGTAAAACATATACCTTCTTTTCCTACTGTCGGCATCCATCTTACAAACATAAAATATTGTGATTAGGAAAAACGTAATAACAACGGTGGCCATTTATTTATGTTTTTAAGGGATTCATTCTCCATGTTCGCTGTCAATAATTCGTGTTCGCGGCGCTCGCTTTGATTATCTGTGGACACAAGCGTTAGCTTGGGAAGCGTTGTCTATGGACAAAACGTTAAATTATATAATAATTATGTTACATTTAAGTTATATATATTTTTTTGATAAACTAATATTCATAACATTGATCTAAGATTTAATAAGTAAGTAGTAATATAATAATATTTTGAGTTGGTTTATAATAACTATGCTAATAGTTTTGTGATGTATGATGCGTATTGCATACACTGTGCCGGCCGATATCTATTTTCTGCCCATCAAAGAATAATTGTCAAATTGTTGTATACGGTAGAAGTGTTTACAAAATATAAACTAAATATTAGTTTGATAGAAATTCTCAACAAAGGCAGTTTAGTGACTTACAGTGGCGATAGATTCCAATTAATATTTAACAGTAATAAAACATATCCTACTTTACAACAATCAGCAATACATTTTACATTTTAGCTATTAGCGTTGCTAATAATGGGCATGTCTCGTTGTTACTCGTTAATGAAATGTTTACTGATATTTTTTAACATAATATTCCTGGTAAGTATTATTAATTTTCAATTTTATCCATTTAGTATACTTAAATGGTTTTTAAACAATTTCATGTATAACATTCTCAATGCTTTAAATTTCTCGCCTTTGTAATGTTTGTTTTTTATCTAATTTTATGTATGGAGGTTACCTAAATTAATATTAATAAGTGACGATAAGAAAAAAAATTATTCATAAAATTCAAGAGTACCATTTAAATATGGTTAATACTTACTACATTAATTGCCTATAAAATTATTTTTACTTTAGTATCAAATTTAATGTATTTTATTTGTATAATATATTTTATTTTACTATTCACTAGTGATGAGAGTGTGAGTGAGTTCTAATAAGAAGTAATGTGTCAATATCTTATTCTTGTTAATAACAATACCTTAGTTTTTTACAATTGTAATATTTACATACTATTATTTCTAAATTTATTTATGCCTTTGCCTCTAAATGGGTTGGCATAAAGCAGATGTTACAGGAAGTACTGTCAGTGTAAACAAACATTCTATTTGTGGGATGCACTAGGCTTATCTGCATTTTGTCAAAGTCTAATTTTAACACATCTCTATAAATGTTGTATGAAATTGCAAAAATTGCGAAAGTCAAGTTTGTTTTTTATGTACTGTATATAAAACGTAGGATCCATTATAAATATCTGTTATACCATATGAGTAACTTTTTATTCTATTTTTAAACAAATGCATGAAACTAGATTCTGGGACAATATCTCTGATTTAAATTATTGAAATTTTGAATTCTCAGTTTGTTGGTGTTGGTGCTTGTGCATTTGCTGGTTGGGCATTATGGGATGGACGTGCGTCTGAAACAGGTGCAGGCCGTGCCGGCCTCTGTGCACTGGCAGTTTGGGCTGCTGTACTGACTATGGGTGCTATAGCTGCTCTAGCTGGTATGCCTGATTCTTTTTATAATTATTTAAAAAAATATAGTAATGACTACTCTGTATTCTAAAGCTTGTTGCAAAATACTATATTATGTACAATATAATTAAAAATTATTTTCAATTTATTTATAGGCTTTAGATATTTTGTAAACATATAATTTAACATAGCATGACTCCAAATTGTGCCTTTTGCCAACTGTTCAAGCACGCTGACCAATAAAATTCCAAAAGGTTTCATTTTTTTAATCTTGAATGGTGTATCTGTAATTTGTTCAATATTTATGCATTTTTATTATGCTCTTCTAAAAAATCATTTTTTTGTCTTGAATTAGTAAATTCAAATAAAATTCCTTAATTTCATGGCATACAATAGTTTTAATCATGAAGATAATGTACTTTATTGTGGTAAAATGTCAACCCAAATGTCAACGGGCAACAAACTTTGTGACCTCATTACTTTGTATGTACAGATTGACCTATTAAGTTACAGGGCTTGTTGGTATGTCTACCAATAACGGACAAAATTGTACTCATTTTCAACATGAATTCCTTATCTTTGTTATAGTTGGTTGTGAGATCAATTTTTAATTTAAAGTAAAATATGTACTGACATAAAATAAGACTTTTTAGTTCTATTGTTGCTAATGTGGAGACCATTAAATTAAATTACTGTTACTAAATTTATCAGTCAATGGCACATCACATGCTATCATGTTGAGTATATGCATATCGAAAATGCTTGTAATTGCTTATTTGAATAAAGAATATTTTGATTTTATGTGAAAGTTGGTTAAAGTTGGGCTATTCTATTGAAAATTTCAAGTTTGTAATTTGAAACATTCCCTTGAGAGATCTAAGATGACACGTGGGCTTTCAGGTTCAGTAAATTGGTAATTTATGGAATTCGATAGGGAATTCTGCTTAGTCTGATGTGCATTTTTATAAATATTGACGCAGGAGCAGCGCGCGGGTCGGCGTCCCTGCTGGCGGCGGCGTTCGCGCTGCTGGCGCTCAGCGCCGTGGCGGGCGGCGGCGGCCTGGTGGAAGGGCGCCGCGCGCACGCGCCGCGGCTGCAGCGCGCGCTGCGACCGCCTGCGCCACACCGTGCTGCACGAGTACGGCGTGGTGGCCGCGCTGCGCGCATGCTGGACGCTGCAGCACGGCCTGCGCTGCTGCGGCGCCAGACGGCGGCGCGCGCGACTGGCAGCGCGCGCGGCCTGCTCGCTGCGCGCCCGGACGCGGCGCAGGCGCGCCAGGGGCTCCGGGGGGCGGCGGCGGCGGCAAGGGCTCGACCTGAGCGTGCGCGCGCCGGCGCGGCGCTACAGCGTGCCGGCCTCGTGTGCTGCGCGGAGGGCGCGGCGTGCGAGGCGGCGCGGCGCGTGGCGTGGGGCGCGGGCGGCGGCGGCCCTGCACGGCACGGGCTGCGCCCCGCGCGCGCTGGCGGCGCTGCGCGAGGCGGCGCGCGGCCCGCTGGCGGCGTGCGGCGCGCTGCTGGCGGCACGCGGCGGCGCTGCTACTGGCGCTGGCGCGCTGTGCCTGCGCGCGACCGCCCGCCGGATACAAGGCGTAGACATGGGAATGGCGCCTTTCGCATGTGTATCGTGGAAATATAATAATCATTATAAAATCACTAAACAAAAGTAACAGAGCACGTAGATTTCGTCTAGAATTTGCTATAATGGAGCGAGTTATACTGCAATAATTGTATACACAGCTGCTGGATATTTTTTTGAATGGTTTAGTTTTTGAAAATGTGAAAGTAAAGAAAATGATTTAATTATGACTTTGAAAAATAAGTCACTTGCTAATTAACTTATAGTGCCATAAAGAAACATGAGCCAGTTGACTTTGTCTTGTTTCAAACAAAATAATTTAGTTTTTAAGCTTTACAAAAAGAATGAGTAGTTTAAATGTTTTTATTATGTAGTATTAGTATATAACACTTGTATGCACGTGCTAGGCCGTCGCTGTCACTGTCACTGTCACTGTCACTACATTTGAGTACATGTATTGTTATTTGTATTCTTTGCATTTATGTTGATGGTTCCTATTTTACATAATGTTTATTTACACAAAGACTGAAAACCATCTGTAAAAGACGTACCGTGGCATCTTGGCAGTACAACGGTCGAGGGCGACAGCGTGCAAGTGGGTTCGCTCGTATTTGTATGAATCTAACGGACTCACGAGTACGGAGCATCATGTTAACCAAAGGACGGTCTCATTTTTAAGACTTACTTATACTTGATTTTATATTAGTTTCTAATCTTTGAACTTTGAAGGGTCAGAACTGTAGGACGGACAACACTCATACAAATGTATCCGCCTAATATAACTGAACCATGACGTCACGTGTTGTTGTCCGCTCTCCTCCACACTGTATAGGGATATACATTACAAAATATTAGTGTTAAGCCCATATTTATGTGTACGAGTCGATGTTTTAGTTAGTTCGACCAGCGTGTGTTGTGTGTAATGTGTAGTGTGTAGTGTGTTAGACTGTACTGGATCGGCGCCCGACTGCGCCCGACTGCGCCCGACTAAGCCCGAAGAAGCCCGATTGCGAAGAAGTTTGTGTTCATTATTAAGTTATGTTTATTGAGTTTTACGTGTTGTTTTCGTCTTAGAGATTGTTATAATGAGGTGTGGCCGTTTTACGCTATATCACACTCGTAGTTTCAAAGAAATACTCAGTTTCTTTTAATATGTACCGATACTTTTACTCTTTATTATTATTCTTTTTTCCATTTTTAAACGGGGTTTATTTATATTTATATGTAAGTGGTATTTAAACGATGTCCCCAATTAAAGTGGGGTTTTTCTATTAAGCATTTAATATTTACGTAATTTGATCGTTTATATTGAATCCAATACTAAGACTTAAACATTAGTTTGTGTCGCGTATTTACTCGGTGTACAGACACGTGCCTCTACTGAAAACGGGGGTAATGTACATTTTTACTTTACCTGACTCAGTCACTGTCAAAAGTAGTATTAATTATTGAAGAATTCATTGTGAAAGACTTGGAACTTCCCATAACGAGAATAGAAATGAACACTGTTGTACTGATTTTTTGCTTTCACCTTCCTTTGCGTGGAACCCGTTTTCATTATAGGTATAGAAAAATTATCTTATATTAATAATTATCTTAATAATTAATAAACTTAATAATTATCTTATACTTATAATTCGGCGCGGTAATGTTGAACTATTGTACACAGCATTACCCGATCTGCGGTATTTTGGACACTTATAAATGTATTAACAAATTTTGTGCCTCTTATTGTGCTGAATATAGGCATTGCCTGGAGTCTGACCCCCTGTTTATTTTATTTTTTTTATTTATTATTTATTTATATTTTTTTATAATTATGTACCTCCTAAATCAATCTATATATATATATACGTTTTTAAGAAAACCGGGTTTATGAGAGTGCAGCTCTTTGCAGTCTCGTCCCGGCTGTCCCTGTGTCTAATTAGGCCAGTTCATATCTATTATTGAGACCAATATACAAAATTTGCGGCGTCGCAAACTCGCAACCGCAAGCGACCATCGCCTTGTTGCAATGCACATTATAAAATACTTAGCCCTCATCTTGGTAATGTTTCCGCAAACGATCTCGATCAAGAACACTGCAAGAGTATAGCTTTGACTGATTCAGTATTAAGAATGCACAAAGTTGCATTTCGTAATAGGTACCTATACGTTGGACGACGGTTGCTTGTTTCCCCTTCGAGCTAAATTAATATTTTATGGACACTTAAGTATTCAAATAACTTTAAGTCAGGAGACTTTTTCATTGTTTTTGGTATGGTTAAACGAAAAGGAGAAGCAGGGAGAGAGAGAGAGCAGGGAGATGGGACCAAACGCCGCATCTTGCATTAGCGGGAATGCCTTTATTTCAAACATAAATATTCACTCGTGCGAGACTCTTCGCAAAATAAGCATCAGTACTGCGTACATACTTATACTACATACGCGGAATTATTGCAGGTGTATGTTTTAACGTTGCTCAAAGCCAACGAGCGCCATCTTTTGCGCAGTATTTGCAGTCAAGTGGCAAATAAGTAAATGAAATGGTTTACAAAGTTGAATGGAAAGGATACCTAAGAACGCAGGCGGCAACAACTCTTGCAACAACTTCTTGGCGGAAGTGAATTTAGTGAGACTATAACTTTGTGTTAAACCTGCGAATAATGTGAGGATTCGTTAGCTTAGAAGATATTATGCGTTATCCAGGTTGACCTAAATCTATATAATATTTTAATAAATTAACCTTTGTATATTTATATTTTTTTAAGACAGATGAAGTATTTCTGCAAAGGTGTGGGTATAAACGACGTGCTGAATTGCTGACGACACTTCTGACATTCAAATTGGATCTGTATTTTCCAACTGCTTTACCTCTAAATGCTCCTCAAAATTCAAGAAAGCCGCAGCTTAAAATAAGAATTGCATTTCGACTCAAGCGCACTCTGAGCGCAATTTATTTGAACATATTTGGACATGATCTTTTAAAATAACTCGCTCAGGCCTAATTTATCTTGTCAATACTACTTGGAGAGGAACAAAAATAATTACGTCAATTATATTTAAAGCAATCAAATGTAAAATGATATTATAAAAACAACATTCCGACGAGGATGGGATTCGAACCCACGCGTGCAGAGCACATTGGATTAGCAGTCCAACGCCTTAACCACTCGGCCACCTCGTCGCGTGTTCGTGACATCTAATAAACAAAGCCATGCCAGTAAAATGTGATTAATTAAGAAAAATACTTTTCTTCTGCCTATTTTTTTAAATTTCCTTTCTTTATTCTTAAAAGAATAAATATTACAAAGTACTTTTGACTTTTTTCAAAATTAGAACGCTGTGCCGAATGAAGGTGATACCTTTTTATTATTGACTTCGCCCGCCACATCAATAGCTGGTTCGTATTTTCAGCGGCCTTTTCGTAACACAAGGAAATTCCTGGAAAAAACTTCAACGGTTCAGCCGTGTTGACGTCACAGACAGACAAACAGACTTACTTTCGCATATATAATATTAGTATGGATTACTTCCATTAAATACATGTGTTGGCTTTGAAACTGACCCAAAGTTAAAATTATTTCTTTATAGTATTAATTTTTTGTCTCTAAGTCCTCATCAGCAAAACTCAGTTCTTAGCGTGTCCCGAATTCGAGACGTTGCATATTGAATGCTGAAACTTTTTTTGGACTCTTTTGGATCTTTGTTGTATCGGACTGAAAAAGTGAAAACAAAACAAATATAAGCATTCTCTGAAGTGGGAATCGAACCCACAACAAAAGTCATTAATTGTTGTGCACTACTAATAAAACGTGCTACTACTGAAAAAGTCCGGGTTTTATGTCTAACTGTTATAGTTAAGTGACAAATAAAAATAACGGTACGATCGCGAGATGACGACATTCACTTTAATTTAATTCTCAACCAATTACATGTAGACACTGCTATGTAAAAAAAATTGCGTGAGCAATTGCTATCTTTTCAATTTATCCTTTCCAGTGATAAAATAAATAAGTGCCTCGTTCTGCGCGTGCGCACCCGAGCGAGACGCTAGTTCTGCGCAAAATGACAACGAGACATCCGCAAAAGACAAGGCGTGATCGCGTAGCTCATAGACGTAATCTAACGTTAGTTTTTACTGCATCTGTTACGATACACTTTCAACACTCGCTATTGAATGTTTGTGGAATGATTAAAGCCGCGCCGCAGCGCTTATGTAAAAGGAAGCGGCCGCTCGTCTTCTAATTGTGCCGAGACTTTGCAACGAACTGAGTGTCAGGGATGGGTAGCTTGACAAGAACGTTCTTAATATTCTTTTTTTAAATATACTTTAAGGAGAAATAGTAAAAAAACATAATAAAAGGAGAAGAAAGTTTAAAGAAAGAAGAAAGAAGGAGGAGAAAGTTTGTTTCTCATTGTAGGTAGGTGAACTTTTTAAAATGTAGGCGATGGCTACAAAACGACGGAAGGTAACATCAACTAACATGAGAACAACTGTAGGCATTTCAAGATATAAATAATAAAAAAGCCTTGACAAGGCAACACCCCTGCCGATGAGGACGGGCGCGGCGCGGCGTGGTGCGTCGCATCGCTGCCCTCTGACCGATGAATGGTCGCAGCCGAATGCTCCATTAACTACAATCAATAGTAATTTGGCAATCGTCGAGATGCCTCAGCTCGCTAACTGGTGGGTAATTGGAGTCAAGCATCAATTCGATGTTGAATCGATTGGAGCGATACGACCTCCACGACCAGTTCTCAGTTGCCGTCTGCTTAATTCAAGTGAAATATCATTTTATGAGCGACATTTAGACGAACTGCATATTTAAATAACCGCAATAATACACAACATACTAATATGAAAGTTTGTGAGGATGGATGGATGGTTAGATTTTTGTCTTCCCTCTTTTCGTTTCATTAAGCTTATACACCAGATTAACATATGTGTTATTTAGCCGTAATTTAAGTAAAATTATCAAGGAAGATTTTTTTTTGCCCTCTCACAGTAATTGGCGTGCACTGCCTAAACTGTTGAGGAACATTAAGATAATATTTTTCTTAGAACACTAACGCGAGCGAAGTCGTGGGCAGAGGTTGGCCATTTATATGCATCGTGGCCACGCAGCGCGCCTTGTCTCTAAATGGGCGGGAGTTGAAGATTTGAACGACTCATTCTACTTTTCTTCTACTTTATAAAATGTGAGAAATTATACCTATTTATTTTTAACTTTAGTAAAAAGTATAATAAAAAAGCTGTCCCTAAAACACTAATGATGTAATTGGTACAACTACTGTTTTTTATTACTTCATAAACCTATACAACTGTGCGTTCCATACAAAAGAGTCTCCTAATATGGTGAGTTTATATAAACACTTTATGTTATTATATACGAAGGATGTTTTCATATATTAAGCAACTCCAAACACAGCGGGTACTCTCTGCTGCCGTGGTAGGGCCTATAAATCAATATGTGTTCATCAGTCAATGTAATATAATGAAATAGATCAACAAAGTTTAAGCGAGTATACTTTTTAATTCTGTCATCTATAAAAAATACAAATTTAGCGGCATCCGGTTAGTTTGATAGTTATTTAATTAAAATTGTAGAAGAATGTCTCCAGTGGAAAGATTTCATTTATTATAACTTTTGGGCATATTGAATAAAAAGTTGTTAGCTTAAATAAGTACTAGTAGCAAGCCTAGTAGCAAGGCGCCGCGCAGCAGAGCTTTGTTGTCGCACTTGGTATTTAGGGTATGAAACTTTGCTTAAGTATTTACTTTCAGAGGTATTTCAAAAGAGACTCAATTTAATGGCGCCTTTTGGATTTGTACATAGGTTTCTAAAGTGATGTACTAAGAAAGGATAGTTGGAAATGTCTTTCTAACAAGTTAAAAAAACAATCCGACTTTATATGAAGATTCTCTTAACTTTAACAAGGTTGCTCGCGCGTCGTTTCCCCTATAAACTGTTTAATTATAACAATGGCAATTTAAAATAAAACAAACTAGTATTATTCATACAAAGTCTCTTTTAAAATATGTAACTAATAAATAGTCCGGAAGGAAAGGAGCAGGGAGGCGCGTGGCTTCCCAAAGCTCGGAGTCCGCGCCGCCGCGCCGCAAGTCGCCGCGTCGAGCCGCGCCGCCGGGCGGGCCAGTGCCTTACGAGGCGCGTCGCGAGTCGGTCGCGAGAGTGCGCGTCTCTGTGTTGACCGATGCGGTGCTGTGCGGTGCTCGTGCTCCGGTGACGCCTGTAGCCCGCAGCCCCGCCGCCATGGGGTGCTCCCGCGGTCTCTGTACCGCCGACAAGATATTTATCTTCATCAACACTGCCTTCGCGGTAAGCTTTTGTCACTCGCATTCAAGTGTCAAAACATGAATTAAAACTTTAAAATTTTGTAAAATATTTGGGGTCACAGCTGGGCCCGGAGTGGGGGCCCGTCTTTGCCAACCGCTAAATTATAAAATTTGTCTTATTTTTCTAACTATCACAATGTCACTTCGTCAGTGGAAATCTTTCAATTTTAATTTATCGATGAGAGATATAATTGTTATAAGAGATTATTTCTATAGATGCATGATTATTAGTAATAAATATCTCAATTTATATAATTTATATAATTAATAATAATCATTTGTGATAGGAAATTTACATTGCATAATTCACGTTTAAAATGGGTATTAAGTCACCTAATGTAAACTGTGATAAGATGATATAAACACATGTTATGGTCGTTTGAAACCAGTTTTGGATCCTATAACTTGTGGCGAGTAAAGTTCATATGAATACAAACAAAAAGTTGAAACTCCCTGCGAGGGCAGGGGGGTGGTGGATACCGCGGCGACTACCTGCGAGATGCACGCGGGCCACGGCAAGCAGCAGCCAGCAAGGTCGTCTTGCGAGACAAAGCCCGGACTCCCTCAAGCTGTCTTTTCGCACCACTCTACTACTACGACTACGTGGAAATATCATTCATATTATCACCATTGTTCTATTTCAAGTTCATTATAAATAAAACCTTTGAATATAGTATTGTCAAGTTTTCAAGTTAAACTTGTCCACCGTTTTATTAAATAATATTAATTATGGGCGGTACATTTAGAAATCAATCGATAGCTAAAATTACAATATTTATGTATACCCGCAACCTACAAGAGTAGGTGAAAACTTGTATGTAAAATATGTAAAACCTTTTGCTAATTTACTTTTACAGCTATAGACATTTATAATAATGAAATAGCTGTGCGACTTCTATAGATAATAATGAAAATAACAAACTAAATATAAAGAATCAAGATGTAATAATAAAAAAACAAATATTTACCATTGTTATTACAAATTTGAAACCATTGTGTCGCAGTGGCAGCACGTGGGACTAAACGCGCTGGTTTTGTGTTCGATGCTCACTCTGGGACATTACTACTACTATATTTAAATTAATATTTTTTTAATTTCCATTTCCAAGCTCTGATACGCCAAAGCACAAATTTAATCTTATATTAATGATTAAATATGGCATTTATTAGCTAAATGCCGACATGAGGTCAATCGGGCAGAAGCTCGCCGTCGCTCTCCTCCAGATCGCGGGAGCGGGGAGGTCCGACGCGCGACGTCAGCTCCTTCACTCGCGATATGTTCACGATAACACTTTCATACATAATACATGCATACTCGTATATATATCGCATCTCTACTTCTACGCATCGCTGTAAATTCCCGTTCAAACCGGTATCGAATACTTGCGTCCCAAAACTCGTTATACAAATATACGAATATATCTCGTATTTAAATATCGTCTAGCGTATTGATGGCTAAAAGTGAGTATCGACGTTTTTCAATGCCGTCGTACGTTAAAATATATCATTACGTAAAGTATACAAATAACAATAGTAAATGATGACCTAATGTTAATGTAGTATGCCGTTGAGGCGCAGTTGTGAAGGGTTCGATGCCCAGTCAACAGAATTCATATAAATTATAAATAAATATAAATTATCGTCAATTGTTGTTCTAATTTCTCTTAGTCCGACAAAGCGGTGCCATGTTCCACTTAGCGATCTCTATAGTGAACGGAAAGCGGAGAACGGAGTGTCTTAACAGTGGAATATCTATGTCTAGTCTGCCGAACGCTGTAAATATTTAGAAATGTTTAACATGTATGTAGAACTAAATATTCACTATATAATTCCTTAATAATAAAATGACTAACTAAACTTGTTAAATAAACAGAATTTAAGACTTTCTTAAATTAAATTTTGTGTTGATGTATGACGGTATAATATGAAATAAAGCAGTTGAGTTAATTGTTGTTAAATCACGTATCGGGATTCTTAATGAAAATAATACTTGTTTAAATAACCACCTGCAGTCGCAATGACACTGAACTTGAAGCCAACCCCGGGCACCCGCTAACCCGGGCACCCGCCACGCCGCCACGCCCCGGCTAGGGGCCAGGATACTGCTACGGCTAGGCTATACACAGTTTAGTAAATAGCGTCTCTATTGGACGGATAGACATTTCTCTGGCATTTGCAAGTCAGACAACCTCCCCTCGACTGACTTAGATAACTGTGTGCGGCCAAATTTGCACTTATTAATATAGCATTATTTTTAATAAAGTGAAATGAAATTGTACCCAGTTAGTAGTGTTGTAATAACCGACGAAAGATGATAATTATTAATTATATTTTCGTCATATTTACTGATGTATTTTAAAATTATTTCTTGAGTGTAACAAAATTACAGCCATTAATTTATAGCGACGACGTTTGAACGAACTATTCAACACCTGTTTAAGATTACGGTGACACCTCATTATCGACGACAACATCGTTTACTATCTTCATTAGCGAATGTCCGAGTGTAATAATAATTGCAATTAACTCAACAGACGTCTCTGGGAGTCCAGCGCATGTAGAGCGCGCGTACAAACAGCACCTACGCTCTTATCTGTTTACATTCTCGATCCTCGTGGAATACCTACTTGTTGGTACTGACTAATAACTCGTTGATGAAATTCCATTGTTCAAAAATATTCATTTACTTTAAATTATATTATATTTCATGCGTGAAAATAATAATAAAACCACAACGATGACTGTCGATGCACACAATATAGTTTTGAGATTTTGCACTAAAAGGCTTAATTTTTTGTTATATTAAATTTCTTGTGCCTAAATTCACATACTATGAATAAAAAGGAAAGGATGGAGAAATTCTGTGAATACTGATTGTAATACAGTCGGGTAAATAATGTTGAACGCACGAAGTCGTCTGTAGTCGATCCTAGGTTCGAATTTCTGGCACGTTCAAACTATTTGACTCGTCATCTGTTATCAACTTGTGGTTATCTAGTGGCTATATGACCTATTTACTGTTCCATAGACACAAATGTCTATATGTCGGTAAAAGCAGTTCCTTCCACGCATAAATTTACTATGTCGATGGTTTTGGTTCTAGTCGTATCTGTATACGTGTAATTACAATCTTGTTTTCTGGTTAGGTATGCCTAGTTAGAGGATCAGTTCGCTTTCGCCCAAAAGCTGGAGAGATATGAAACTAGATGTCTATTAATTATTCTTAACTGCAGAATGCATGAAAGGTCTATCTATATGAGGTATATATATGAAAAAATAACCATATAAGTACATTTCTCCAAAAAGCTTTCAAAAGAAATCTTGAACAAACTTGACACTTATAAGCTTTTAAATTTTTAAAGCTTCCGCTGCTTGTCGTCGACATAAAAATATGAAATTGAACTCATCAATCATGCCATATATAATACTGAAAGTACAAGTAATATCGCTAGTGTACTAGGGTGGGCATTAGGTTAGTGTTAGTAGGCTATAATTATGTGAACTTAACACGTGGTAACTTGAGGCGACCGGAGTCGCAGTTATGGCACTGTAAGCAAACACTTCAGCCGCAGGTGTAAGGTTCAGATTGTACTATTTGCATATTTATATACAGTTTTGTGCCCATATAGTGTAGTGGTAGTAATGCGGTATTACCGAGCATTTATTCGCCTTCATACTTTTATTAGTACATTGCATATCAGGTTCATTTTTATTTTTTTTTTACATCTCCCACAATCCCTATAAAGCAGGTTAAAGCAGAAAGTTTTAGTACATTTTATTCCACGATTTCCGCTCAATTTCGAGGAGGATTTGCATGTTTTATTTAGTATCGGGCACATGTTGCTCTGATCTAGGGCCGCAACAGGCTCCGTAGCAGATCTGAGTTTTAATAGAATTAGCAGGACGTCTGTTTCAATATTCTTACATATATCGAAGGACTTAGAAGGCTATGTTACTGTGATATTTATAAACGTTTCAATTCTACGTAGTACTTCAGTCTTTAGACTAGTTTCATCGGTGCCGTTATTGTTTGCTGAGTATTTGTTAGCGGATATCACGCGGAACTTCTTCTTCTACATCTTGAATATAGATGTATATCTGAATCGCATTTATTAGTCAAATCATCTTTATCAGTGTTAAGGAACGTAAATAACAAATGTAATATAAAAAAAAATGTCTTTAATATTGGTTAACAATATTTAAACATACTGACGATGACTGATTGTATGATTAATGAATACAAATAACTTAGAACATTTATTGAAAATTTTATTATAATATGTAAATATAATTTTTAATAAATTAAAATTACAATTTTTTTTTTGAGGCCATCGTGGCGCTGTGGTACAGGGTTCGATCCCCACTTGGAGGAATGATTATATTTTTATTATTGTCATTCCTTAGCTCTCCGCGAGAGCGAAGTTCCACCACTCAACACTCAATGTCTCGAAAGTGGAGAACGGAGTGTCCTGACACTAGGCTCTCTCTGACTACCTTGCTATGCGGGGAAAAGCGTGAAGCTGCTTTACAATTGGTCTTTTAAAGTATTTTAGTTTAAATTATTATCAAGTTTTATTTTTTATTGCAGATAAATAATAGTTAAATTAAGTATTTAAAGGAACAATTCAGTTTAATCGGTTGCGGATAAATGTTATACAGTACACTTGCAACAAACATCAAACAAATAAAAGTATGCAAATATAAAGTGATTATTTAAATAAAACGAACGATGTTACAATATTGTAATGAATATAAAAACCATTATATATATACTCGATTCTACTGCCGGTCCTAAGAGACGTGGGCCCAGGTAAATCTTGACGCGTTCGGAGCAACGACCTCACTTCTGACTGTCTTCAACACACTCGTCTCTGCTCACTCCGCGGGCATAACAAATTCTCTGCCTTTCGCAGGCACTACTGCAGCTCTGCCCTTCTCGGGCTCCCATTCCATCGAAACTCCGCTCATCTCAGGCCCGAAGTCTGTTTTTAAAAGTTCATTATCCAGTCTGGCCGGCTGTAAAGTAAATTTGCTGGCGACACTTGCCTACCTCCTAGTTCGAACGTATCTATTGTACAGTATTATATTTTATTATATTCCATCAACTGAGAGGAAGCGAGAAGTGAAGTCATATCAATAAAGAATGTTGCTAAATAAAAAACACCCAGCTGCTCTAATTGCATTCATTAGATCAGGTTAAACTTCCGTTCTTACTCAACACTGATTAGTCACTACGCTGTACACTTTGCGTATTCTTAGATATTTAATTATTATATTATAATTTTATTTCTTTCAATCATAAATTTCAACGGTCCTGTTAAAAAATAACATAACATAGTCAATAGTACATACATATAACAGCCATAATATAATAAGTTCTTTGATTTTTGCGATTATTACACATTTTGAAATGAAACTATTTTAACCGGATTAATCGCGTATAATTTTATATAAACCAAAGACCTAAAATAGTATCGTAGACTAAGGTAGACTACCTGTGACCACGGACTACTGTAAAGTGTTCGAAACGTCGGGTTCTAAAAATGTATTTTCGAATACCAAAATTATAGGCGATTAATCCGGTTAAAATAGTTTCATTTCAAAAAGTCATAATATATTTTTTAACTGAATACGTTTTCTAAACTTTTATTCCTGTCGCGTCAAGTACCGTCAGTTGTAACTTCCATATCTTTGCACGGCAATACATAAAGTATCGACTCCCCCGACGGCACGCAGCACTTCAACGCGCGGCGTCGCGTGTCAACGGTTGACCCAAATTAGCTATAATGCAGATGAGCTCCCAACTCGCGAGCTCACCGCTGACAGCTGCATATAATATGCGCTTAGGGACGCCCCGCAGTGTGCAGGGAGCCAGCGGAGCCCCTCTAAGGACTTCGTTTCGCAAAATGATAAATACAAGTGGAGTTGCAATCGCGATGACGTCATCCTGTGCAATGTTTACGCTCGCAATTCTAAGACGAAGCAAAGGTTAAACTTGTAAGTGCATTTTTAAAATATGTGTCAAGGCGCGGTGTCGGGGAGCGCGGCATTAGCTGATAGTGTTGACGCGTTCGCACACTGTTCGTTACAGAGCTGACAGCTTTCGTTTACACTTTTTTATGGTGATGATGATGATGATGATATTAGCACAATGATATCGCAAATTTTGAGCAATAATTTATATAATTATAACGTATCTGAAAATATAATGGTTATTACTAAATTATAACGTGTAGGAAAATTATATACTGTATTAGTTTTACAAAATAATTGGGCTGCACTTTAATTATTCCATTTGTTAATTGCATATCTAAAGGTTTATTAAAAGGTTTAAGAACTGGTTTAATTTCAAAGAAACGTATTAAATCTGCTGACCTTGTCCACAGGTTGACGGATTTTGATAAAAGAAAACGAATACGCGATAGTTGTAGGTTCGATCTTACTTTTTGCTGGAGTGATTTCTTAAATTTAATAATATCACGGTTATATGCAGTGCGAAAAGTGAAGAATGGACTGGTTTATCAATCAACGGGATGGTTATTGTTGAACATGATAACATTATGTAAAGGATCCAAGTTTGTTTGCTCAAGAAATATTTAGTCGCCATTTGCCCACGTTTCTCAGATGACGCGCTTATTCGCATTTATTCATGCGATAGCAGTCAATTATTTCTAGAATTGTTGTATGTTGTTGAACTTTAAAAGATTGTAAATAAAACACTTCAATGCGTCATCGATGATTGGACTTTTGAAATCTTGATAGGTTCCAAGTTTATATACATTTTTTTAAAATTTCAAATAGTGGATGTGCGCAACTCCGTTTGCCTTTATGACACAGTACTTCTATTTACCACATGTTGACATTGAAACGTAGACCTCCAATGATAACGACGCCTTTTTACTTAATAATTTTCTTGTCTCTTGGTCTTTCACATCAGACGATCCCAATTTCTTGTACAGCCTCACGCTTTTCTCTCTCCTGAACAAGGACCGTTTTTGAATGTGAGACATTGCATATTGAATGCCAAAACTCAACGCCCTTTTTTGCCTTACCTGAGAGAAAAAATAAATACAATATAAATATAACAATTCCCTCAAGTTTGAATCGAATCGACAACTATCGCGTTTACAGTCAAGCGTCATAATATCAATACAATATCACGTCAATATAATATCACGTTTAAAATTGTTGTTTTTGTTTTGTTACTTCTTATACTTCAGATAGACTATTATAGTTCTCCATTAGTTGTTCCGAATCTGTTATTTTTATATGACAACGGAAAATGCGTATCACATTGAAGAAATTTTGTAAAGGCGGCTTTTACTTATTTCTTTTAATTAAGTCAGTCTTTAAAGATTCTAAATAAAGTTCACAAGTTCCACTCTTCAAACTAAATTATACCCTACGTCCTGTCCGGAGCTAAATTCAATACAACAATAATAAAAAGTTTCATTTAAATTCGTCCAATATTTACGAACAGGTGCAATCTACAAACAGATAGACATACGAAATTGAAACATCATAGATTCATGTTCTCTTACTGTTTTTAATCACTCTAAATAGTTTGATCTTAAACATATTCAATGCACACACTACTTTTTTACTGTCAACATCAGTTAAAAAATGATGAATTTATTTACAGAGAGAAGCAATAGTCGTGAGTCACGACGCGCGGTATTCCCCGAATTAAACATTGCAGGGTTAGAGCTCCTCGGTCCTATTAAGTAATGAGACAAGGAAAAATAACAAATTTTCAAACATTCCTGCTTGCTAACGGCCTTAAAAACCACCCCTACGCAAGTTTAGATTACTAATCGTCAAGTACACAGAAATGGCGAACTTGTGTCCTGACTATTGATGATAAAAAAAATCATACCTAAATGTTAAATAAAATACTTAGCACTGACCTCTTGTATTTACTTACATTATAATATAAATACAAGAACAAAACAATGATTAAGTTACTGCAAGTGATACATACGTACTGATTACTGAAAGGCAATTAATCTAATGCGCAGAACCGCACGACCGCTGCTCCATCAGCCGCACCGTCGACATTAGCTTATAGCTAAACGGTCTTAATAATAAGCGATTTACGCGGTAATATTATGTAAAGGCTGAGTTACGTTGGGATAAAATGGCTGTTTTTAAATTAACTTAGAAAGTCATCTTAAAATTAAATAAAATAACTTGTCAAGAGCTTTTAAAAAGGACCCTAAAAAGGACCTAGATCTTTTGAAATGGACGACGACGTTTGGAGTCTACCTGTGACCACGGACTACTGTAAAGCGTTCGAAACGTCGGATTCTAAAATGTATTTTCGAATATCAAAATTATACGCGATTAATCCGGTTAAAATAGTTTAATTTCAAAATGTGTAATAATCGTAAAAATCAAAGAACTTATTATAGGACCTAGATCTATAAATATCAAAGACCTAACCACCGACGCGACGATCAACTCCCCGCTGAATAGTTACGAATAGTTACGGTCTAACGTAGACCTCATTTTATTTGAGGATAGGAGAAACTGGCCCGTGAATATCTCTAAAGACCTACTCGCCGTTTAAGTAAAGCTGTGACCGGCTGTGTTCGATTGATGGATGCTATACTGCGGCTTTTTAAGAGGTCTTCATACATTACTTGACAACAGCCGAGAACACTGCTACTTAGCTAGTGTTTTTGTCACTTACTTATAAACAAAAATTTTATAAACGTTTTTATTAATATACCTTCGATAATAAAGTATCCCCTATTATTCTACAAGAAGATATTAAAAAAGGGTAATGAAGAAATATTTATAGAATATTGTTGGTTTTTTTCTTCGACTTTCTTTGACTTTAGGTCAGCCAGGCTATCAGCAATAAGGAAATGCCGCCTTTGCAAAAGTCGTTCGGTATGATGGGCAATTTTCAGTAGCATACAAAACTCACACGTCTAGACAAGAAAATGCAGCCGCGGACAATAATTAGTAAATATATAAACATAGATTTTTCAAAGTGATTTAAGTTTTAGTTCTATGGAGGATGATTCTCGGCAATTTTATTGTCATATTGCCTCTGCTACAAAATACCTTTTAAAATGCAAGTGGTGTGTAATTGCCGTGTCTCTTAATCACTTTAGAAGCTCAAAGCAGCACGGCGCTTAATTTTAGTTTCAGAATATAATTGGACGAAAACTGTACCGCGCCGCGACGAGCAACAAGTCGCGAAGGTTATTGATCGGCGAAACGGACAATTTCCAACATTAGCACTGTTTTTAATTTACCTTAATTATTTATTGTATACAGTATTTCAATAAATCATTTTCCGAGTTTGAAGCATTTGTACTGCTGGACGGATAGATCATATTTAAATATTCAGTAGAAATTATTCTTACACTTGCATGGGTATCGCTCAACGCCTATATAAAAAAGTTGAAACCATTGTTTGTACTGAAATTCCAATTAATATACATGAGGTCGTCAGTTGGAGTAAAGTTTGTGGTCATATATTCGGTGGTATTGTTGTCGGGGAAATGAGCTTAACGGAGTGGAGCAGACGGCGGGCGACGTGCCAGCTAAGCCGCAGCCTTCATTCGTTAAAGCATCGCTCGAGTCGAGGGCGGGACATGGTGCGAATTTCATGTGGACGATTATCGCATTATTTAATATAATTTATAAGTATAAGTATACCTATCGTTAAAAATCATTGGTAAAATACATTTTTTGCAAATCCAATAATATTCCTCGTCGCCGCTGACGCAACACCAAGAGCTTGCTCTATATATATGGTATAAATATACCGTGTTAAAAAGTAAATGCACATTTTTCGCTTCTGACCCTTCCCAGGTCACATTCGCAGGCCCATTGTTACGGCTATCCTTGGCCTTGCAAAGTAAACAAAGAGCGAAGTAGGGCAGTTGATCTGACGCGCCTGTCCCGCCGGTCGCCGCGCCGCACGCCTCACTTCACACATTTTAAACCCTATTATCTTCCGATAGGAGTCACAGTCAGTCACAGTCAGTCACTGTGTACTTTCGTCTGTACCTCAACATGTCTTCTACTAATGAGATGTAGACTTGTCATAGCCGTGTACATTTTACCGGTCGTATGTGTATGGTATTGGAGTCAATTTATATTTGGCTTTGGTCCGTAGTAATTAATGTTACATAGTTCTCTTTACTCAAAAATTATGATAATACAACTTCCCATAAGTAAGTCAAATGACACTAGCTGAAAGCCATTACGCGACAAGTCCCGGTGTGAGGTCTGTGTGAAGGTGCTTTACAGCCTATCATTGTAATCTTTTGGGGATTCTCCACTTACACGGCTTCAGCAATTAGCTAAAAGGAATCGTTTACAACTAAATCACGATATCATTTACAACTAATTTTATTACCCCCGTCGCGATGTCGTCGGTCCGCGCTCACTCGCACCGCACCCGCACCGACCGCGTCGCTGGCCTGCCACCTGCGTAAATATGTCAAAGACGATTTAAACACTGTAGTGTAGGTACCTACTGAAGATGTGTTGTTGTTTTTATGTACACTTACAACGCAAACATTTAATAATAAAAGTTTCATTATTTGGTATTTTCTATATAATAAATGAATAAAAAACTTGAATATTGCTTTGGACGTAACGTCAGGATTTGTGATAAATCTTGATACACGTGACAAAGTAAAACAAAATGTTTTATTGATATATATAATATTTTTTTCTCTATATATTTATTTCACGAGGATTTCACAGCTTGTTTAAGGATAATATTTAATAGTATAAGTTTCCCTTTAAATGTCAACATGATATGCTGTTCTAATTATAACTACAAGTTGACTGTGAGAGGTAACAAATAAAATTAATAATTGAAAATTATAAATTTTATTCTTCTTGGAATTGGATATTATACCGTTTCTTTTTACCGTTAAAGTTTTACTGTATTTATTATTAAGCAAAATGTTATGTTTATTAAATAATACATTTTAAGTAAATGACCTATTAAAGTTATAAGTGCGTAATCTGACAGTACGACTTGCGAGATGCGACTCGTTAGTCGTGACTCGTGACTCGAGGGAGAGGAGTGAGGTGCACAGTACTTAGTAGTCGTCGAGTACTTGAGCAATTGTACGCAACGTGAGGGCGGCGTGGCCGGTGTCTTGGCGGAGGTCAACGACCGTTGCTCCCTGCAGCCGCCTGCTCTCAGCCGTCTTCGGCAGCGTCTGTGTCTCATTGCTGTAAACTCGATATCACCTACAGTGTGTACTGCACTATACCGACAAAACATTTATCTATTTCTGGCTTATATGGCGGATTTGTAACGACGAAATTTACTTAACACGCGTCATTTATAATGAATCAATGTTCATTTTTCTACTTGAAATTTTATATATATCGAAATATACACAGAACGCAGTTGAAATAAGATGCTCACGTGTAAAGTGAACAAAGGAGTAAGTGTATGATTAATATTATAGATAACCTTTTTAAATATTTAACGGATAAGCGACCAGTAGTTGAGTCACTCTCTGTAACAAAAACATTTGTCTTTATTACGACGGACGGACGGCTATTTTTGTAAACGTTAAATGTTTTTCTATTTAAAGTTTATTTGTAACAAACTTCCTTTGCAGATAATGAGTAACGTAATCGTTACCTAATCACAATAAGACAGCAACAATAAGACACACGTGTCGTGGCGTCGCGTCGCGCTTCGTTTGTAACTTGAGATTTTAATAATTAGTCAAAACAAAAGAGCAATGCTTATTAAGACTATCTGTTACACAAGTGTTGTTTGTGGACACGTGGCGGCGCTTGTGGGACGACTCTTATCGGACACCTGACAGATTGCGTAAAGTACTGTGACGTGACATGAGTAAGAATCGAATCCCCAACCAATCGCGTTTACAATCGCACGCTGTCCCACTGCGCCACGATGGCCTTATTACATTATGTACAATTTTATGCTTATTATAAATTTAATATACCGTAGAACTATAAATATATGTTAGGTTTACAATTTTATTATAAGCACACAAATAATTATATGACTTTAACAAATCGTCCATCATTTATCGCGACGAATGCATTCTTTAAAACCAATTAACATTAAAAAGTAATTATTTGAATTATAATGTATATTTTACATGACATCTTGAGGACTTTTGTTAATAGCCACTTAAAAAAACAGTATCTTAGAGCCAATATATAGAGATAGCGGAGGCCGCAGCGTAGTGCTCGTTTGTAATGAGGAAATAAAGCATACAAAAGTCAAAGTCAATGTCAAATAAGCCATTGCAAAAGAACTAAATGAGCAAAAATGGTCACAATGTTGGCTTCTTGGCGAATTGACGGTGCAGTTTGCGGTTTATATATTTGAAGTAATAGCAGCGGTATTGTTCCAGTTATAATTTGTATTAGTCTCTTGACTATTTGTCAACTTTTATTATTCAGTGAACTTCCGATTGATAGACCATTACAGAGCATATTCGAAAAGAGAAATTAGTCATAAGTCATTCAAAGCGGAACCTAACGCCATATTTTGTCTAGTCAAACAAAAATATTTAACAAATACTAACATTCTGAGGTCATTTAAATCTGTTAGCGTGGTGTTTGTTGCATAGAGCATATAGATGCTCTAGGACAGCGTCTGTAAAGGCGATGGTTTTTGGTATGATCTTTATACAGGTGATGGATTATTTTAATTTCCTAGCTGTTGTCAAAAATATAAAACGTGCCGTTGAATTCCGTCAATCAACAAGCAATGTCTCGAATTAAAATAAAAAACTGGCAAGAAGGCATTAAGCTGCCAGTTATGTAGATGATTGAGAAAGTTCAGGTCCGATCGCTTAGCCGTTGTTACCATACCTAGTTGACAATCAACTGCGTCGCCACGGATAATGGTAATGATAGGAAATATTCTACAATTCAATGTTATTAAACATAGCAAAACTAAAAGAAAATTGTAGTTCTTTAAAATCCATACATGGATAATAAGTAAAAAATACATATTTAGAAAACGTATAAAAATTTGAACGCAGCGGGATTTGAACCCGCGCCTCTTAAACCGTTCAATCTCTGACCGCTAAGCCATGCGTTCGGCATGCTTGAACGGTTTTCAAGAGGCGCGGGTTCAAATCCCGCTGAGTTCTAATTTTTATACGTTTTCTAAATGTCTTTTTCAATTTCTTTAGTGTGCGAAAAACACTTAAACAAATGTAAAAAAATATATAGATAATAAGTAGATTCTCTCGGACTCTGGGTCCACTAATCAGGTCACAGTGTCGCTGTGCCTCTTTCGCGGCTTGCCAATCATTGATATATGTAGTATCTACATTAAAAAAATAAAATTAATAATTGCGTTTAAAAGATAACAAGTAGGCGAGGACACGACTCACGCGCTCGTTGCACGCAACTGCATTAGTTAATCGCTCTAAAAAACTAAACAAACAGACATACAATGAGATAAATAATCAATTTCAACATCTCCATTGGTAATTAGCCGAGTGGCGACAAATTGGGACGCGAACACGCCTGAAAGAACTATAATTAATTGAACAAATGATTGGAGTTCCTTGCCCTACGAGTACTACCCAATAATATGTTAGTTATATACGTATAACATGTCACATGTTATACGTATGTATAATAAAGTTCCACAAATAATTTCAGACTTGGCACTTGAACAATTTAAAATTAATATTAAAAATATATTATTGAGGAAAGTATAATATTCGGTCCAGTAATACTGTTCTGATGTTAATGTGTGGAATTAAACGCTATAGATGCTCACTCGGGAGGCTAATGATTGATATGAAGTTGTTGTAAAATTATATTTGAAATGTTGAGTTTCGCGTCGGCTCTTTTCAACAGAACTGGCTTCCGGTGGTTCTGCCGCTAGGACTGACAATACTGACGTTTTATGTTAATTGACGATTTGAAAGTGCTTGTAATGCTTTTCATATTATCCTGTACATGTGTAACTTGATCGATGCTTCGATGCTTCAATGCCCACGGACGGGATCCTGAATACTGACCCATTTAACTCCCTTGCATGTTCAGTATTTTTCACTGGTTCGGCAGATATTTAAGAACATTTTTTTTTTAATATTCAGGTTCCCAAAAAGCTGTAAAAATACAATTGAACTATTAGGTGTATTCGCTCGCAATATGCAAATACTTCGGCAAGAGTCAGAACAAATCGTTTTTAAATTGGGGTCGTCTAGTTATTAGAATTATTAGAATATGATTTTTAAGCGGTTTCTTGATATGTTAATACCTATGTGATACCTATCTAAATTTGTAAATGTTTTCGAACAAATAGATTAATAAAATTTTCAGAGAATATTCTAAATAAACATCAGTACTTTTTAAGATGACTTTAAGAAAATTCACAATTAATTTATATTCCATACAGTTGAAAGTTTTTTTATTTCCATAAAGCGATGATTCAAAGCAGTAACGCGATACGAAAGGCCTACTTTTGATATGTTTTAAGGAAAAAAAGTCATAAATAGCCAAAGATAGAATACCTAATAGACTTAAAATGGTGTTATATAATTTTCCTCGAGAATCTGCGTTTCCTAAAAACAATATTCACAATTGAAAAAGACATATTTAGAAAACTTGAACGCAGCGGGATTTGAACCCGCGCCTCTTGAAAATCTCTAAAATAAATATTTACAATTCCCAACAATTCAAATTCTCAATCAAATATCTGAACCACTGAAAATTGCTAAACACGGTTTGAGCTGCTTTCGATCCGTCCAAGTAATTAACAATTAAAACTGTACAAAGCGGCAATTGTTGTTAGTTCGTACGTATCTATACTAAGTTTACTGTTCCGAGTATCAAATTATCTAGACGCTGAACATTCCTTAATTGAACTTCACCCGCAAGCGTATCTCAAATGTCGTAAACTTTCTGTAGGTCTTTATGCTTATCTTGTATTTAATATTATAGCCATGTCTGAGGCCGTGTTAACGAATAAGGCGCCCGTGTAATGTATGAGATAATTGTGCACAGTACAAAGATGAAAGGCCCGAAAACACAGTCTGCTGCACTGTACTCTCCAGTATAAGGTATTCTGTTACGACGATATGGCAATAAGATGCATCTTTCTATTTGGAATACCTGGCAGTATCGAAGTTTATGGCTTCTGCTCGAAAGCAACGCGACGCGCTCCGAGTGATTTGTCTTTAGGTATTTTTGGAATATTTTAAAGAGACCGTGTTCTAGTATCTGCACCAGATCTGTATACTAGCGACCAGCTCGCGGCTTCGCCTGCGTAAACTACACGACTAAACTATATAGTTCTTCCTCTTCGACTTCTCACTTAAATAGCAAACTTTGCTTAAATTTATAATTTAAATGTAACTTTGTTGTTGGTTCATAAACATTGAAATAAACACTAAATGTTACGGGAAGCTTACCATAACCAAATAATCAAAACTACATCGGTTGCAAATCGATTACACAAACGCACAGACAAACAGAAAAGAAAACAAAAAATAATTATTTTGGGTTCTATTACATAAACGGAACGGAAGAGAAAAAATGGAAGATATATGAGAAAATAATATATTTTCTAATATATCTTCCATGTACAGACAGCGATAAAACGGACATTTGTATTATAAGTATCGATTATACTTACTTTGATTGATATTATATGACGTGGGAGTCACGTCACGTCACGGAGGGGAGGCTTTTATAATATTATGACATTGCTTTGTAGTAGGTACAACCTAAGGTCTGACATCGTACGGTCACAAGTGCATTATCAAAAAGCTCATTTATTGTTTGCGGTTCTTATTGTCTATTAAGTTTTATCAGAAATAACACACGATACCTTTATGAAATATGATAATACATTATATTCCTCGAACGTTGCGTAAATTATGTTTGCTTGCGTATACCGGTAGACAGGTAGCTTTCCGTCTTACTGTTCATTTGTACAAAATACGATCAAAAGATTCGATTAAAAATTGTAGGCATATGTGAATTCTCTCTGTGTTTGGCAAACTCTCCGAAAAGCTTTTATATCCTCATTTATATTCTTTGGATTGGCATTATTATGTTGTAAAAGCATGGTTTTACCAGCTCGAGGTCTACTGCTCCCAATCTTGATTGATTGTAGTAAAGCTTTCGACACTGTGAATCATAACATCATAATATAACCAATCAGGCTATACGTCTGATTGCTTTACTACACCATTTGAGGTCGCTCGAGGAGCTCATCTAGGCCCTTTGTTATATCGTATTTTTATAAACGACAGGAGGATGCTGCTTTTTGCACTCGGTCTATTGCCTATTCGCTGATGACATTAAATTTTTCAAAAAAAGAAATAGCACTACTGACGTCATTTTACTCCAAGATGACCTTGATCGTCTGGTTAATTGGTGCAGCATAAATATGCTTAGTTTAAATGTGGATGTCATCATGTGGATATTAATCCAGCCACGTTTTTGCAGAAAGAAATTTCTGACTTAAATTTACTACACTGTAAGCGGCGTGATTCTTACGCAGATACAGTTCGCGATTTAGGTGTAACTCTAGATCGCACAATAAAACGAAACATTCATATTGACACCACAGTCGACAATACTTTCAAAAACTTGAGAAAATAAGTTTTTTTTTTGTGTTATGTAATTCATGTTTTTCTTTTTCTTTGTTTTAAATTAGTAATAAATCAATTGCACTATAGGTAACATATGCATGCCGTCGTTACCTACAACTGCGGCGGCTCTCTTTCATCATAATATTTTGTATATATATTTTTTTTTTTTAAAAAAAGTCGGTGTTTGCTGTGTTGTTGACCAAATAAATAAATAAATAAAACGAATCCGGAATGGAAAATGGATAACTTGTCACTGTTTTTGTCTCTCTCTGCCTCTCTGTGTATTTCGCAGTATGGGTGATTAACTTTATTTAGACGCATTTGATTTGTCAGCACGTCTGATAAGCATGTTTGAAAGCCGCGCTTAAGGGCTGCTAGGGTACCACACGGCAAACAATGTAGTGGTTCGGCGTTTGGTTTCAGATGTACAGCGGGGCGCTGCTCGCGACAGCGGCGCGGCTGGCGTGGGACCCCAGTACCTACACGTGGTTCCGCTTTCTATGCGAGCCACAGTACCACGTGTCCATGGCGTACGTGCTAGCCGCCGGCCTGTGGCTTGCCGCGCTCGTCTATATCGCCGCCGCCGCCGCACAACACTCCGCTAAGATGTTTCTGCACATCGTAAGTATCGGTAACTAGTAAACACTCAACACACTCACACACACACACACACACACACACACACACACACACACACCCACACACACACACACACACACACACACTCACACACTCACATACACATACACACACATACACACACATACACACACACACACACACACTCACACTCACAAAAAAAAAAAAAAAAAAAAAAAAAAAAAAAAAAAAAAAAAAAAAAAAAAAAAAAAAAAAAAAAAAAAAAAAAAAAAAAAAAAAAAAAAAAAAAAAAAAAAACATACAGTTATCATATACTTGACGGTTTTTTCGTCTGTTTTCGTGAGTTATTAATTTTTCTTGTATTTGCCTACTTTTAAAACTAAAATTACGCTGACCGTGTGCACGGTTTGTTATAAATATTTACATATAATTTCATCGAGTTATTTAGTTTATCGTGTTATATTTCATAGAATGAAAATCTTAAAGACTGAAGTAAAAAATATCAGTCCCAATTTTTTTATTCCACAAATGGACATCGGCTTGCTCGGCACGTTGACCTGTCGACTCGCTGTCTAAAAATAGTATTTCTGCCAGTCACTGTTAAATTACAGCAATTAACCACAAGCATTGCATTACCCGGTGCGGTGACTCGTACTTGTGTGATGTGCTTTATGCCATGTGTGCAATTTGAATGGTCGCAGTACGCGGCGGGCGTGGCGTGCCTGGCCGCCAGCGAGGTGGCGTACGGCGCGTGGATGGTGGCCACGCTGCTTCAGTGGTGGCAGCACGCCCCGCAGGCGGAGCTGGTGCGGCACGGCATGGACCTCCTGCACGACATCAAGCCCGCGCTACTCGCCATCGACCGCTACCGGGACGTCGCGCGACCCATATACGACATGATAGAGGCAGGCCACTACACTGCTCACAAACTACTTAAATATATCACCGACCGAGAACATTACAAACGAACTTAATGATACTTTCAGGCCGATTTTAGCTAAGGCCTGAGCCTAAACTTGTATACTTAGATATATTGGTATTGTGGGTTATAAAGCGAAACGAGGCGCGAGGTGGGAGGCGCGTGGGCTGCGAAACTTCCCCAGCCGCTGTTTATTGAATGAGTTCGATCTCATGACATCTATTGAATACACAATTGGCTCAATTGCCACAACAATGCAAACATAATGTCCTCATTTAAGACTAATCGATTTTTTTATAAGGGTCAATTATTCCCAAACGCTTGAGACGGAGCTCGCGTTTCTTGTATGAACAAACAAGATATATCTACAGTCGATTATTATTTGTCTCTATGGTTCACATATCCTAATCCTACCCACATTCTGCAATTTTAATATGTATTTAATGCATTTTTAATAGTAATTTATGTCTATACAGGAGGTAGAGCGAGAGGCGCCCAATAACGTGTTTGTAATAATCGTGTTCGCCACCGTCGGGATCGTTCTACAGGTATAGCTCAATTTTTATTATCATAGGTACTAGTATAGTATTATTAAAGAGTAAAAATAATGAAACAAATTATAATGGAACACAAACAGTACATTGCCTTTATTAGTAAGCCTGTAACGACGAGTAAGGCCCTTCGTCTGTGTACAACGTACGTATTGCACGTCTTCCAGATAGCAGCGTTTGTGATGGCGCGGAGGCTGGCAGGTCGCGCGGGCGAGCCGCCGCCGGCGCCCGAGGCACAGCCCTGCACCTGCGCCTGCGAGAAGCGCGACACCGACAGCGATAGCGACGCCGGCACGCAGCCCGGCTGGCGCAAGAAGGCCAACCTTCGCATGTACACTATACTTGACAAGATTTTCTAGCAGGTATTAAACACGTCGCATTCTATTTGCATGGACTTCGAAAGTTCTTATTATGATATAAACACTTTTTAACTTAATTGTCTCGTTGTATGGAGGACACACTAACGAGATTGTGCTGTTATAAGGAAGACAAAAGTTATAAAATAAACGTTTTTTGTACTTGGCTTGAACCGCGCCCGCGTGTCTAGATAGCATTATTACGTTTATGTGTTTTTTGTATACATCATATATATTGGTTACTAGCGACCCGCTCGCGGCTTCGCCTGCGCGTTTCGCGTACACTACGCGACTATTAGCTATTTGTTTTTTCGTCCGCCCGCGTTCTCAGTTAAATCACTAACTTTGCACAAATTTGCATAATATTGTTGAATTACGAAAATAGTATTGTGCCGATTGATAAAATGTTATATGTTTAAATAACTTTGCTTTCAATTTCTGAATCCCACTACCAAACTAAAAATGAATTGGAATCTAAATGAATTAATTAATTTATACCTAATAAGAAATTCGTCGTCAGGAAATTACAATTTAATTATCACATTAATGGATTTTTAGTTTTGTATCAAAATGACCAGGCTGAACATATTTATAAGTGACACCAGAAAAGACGAAGTATTTTTACATATTTTGAAACACTTGAAAAACACAGCAGGACTTGAACCCGTGCTTGGACGGTTACCAAGAAGTGCAGGTTCGAATCACTACTTTCAACTTTTTATATATTTCCGGCAAAGCAGTCTTTCTAGCTTCCCGCTCTACTTTTATGGCTTTATGGCTCTACTGCCATTCGCGACGTATACACATATTTAAACCGACGCGACTTGCTCGATTATGTTAAACTTCTAATATCTAATATTATATTAATTTTAATATTATGCTATAAAGAACATTTTTATCCTACCTTACCGCTAAGCCTTAAACACGTATTACAATTTATTTTTGCATGGCTTAGCGATTAGAGCGCTTGGACCGTTTCCAAGAGGCGTGGTTTCGAATCTCGTTGCATAAAAATTTTTATACGTTTTCTGAAAATGTTATGTATACTATATATATTTCTTATAAATCGTTTGTTTTAAACCTTTATTTAACTTAAATAATATTATTTTTGTACGAACACCGCCTATTTAATATCAGATGGCTCGACGTGTTTGTGTTGTCACCTATTCGATACAAATGGCGAGTTCTTACTTTATGGATCGATGAAATAAATCTAAAATTTTAAATCAATTATATTATAATTCTTACGCAATATTTGTACATGTACATCTTATTTATATTGCTTTTATTTTCATTACTTCGTCAGATTGTAAATTATAAATTATCCTGTATAGTGCTCCAGACTCTTTACATGCAAAAATCATTCTTCTTCCAGTAGTTATTAGTTTATATAGTAACTTGACTGTTACAGTTTTAATTTTTTCTATGTTATGGTCAGGATAAAAGTTATCCTATATGTACCTCTGGACCATGACCCACTACCATACCAAAATTCATTTATTTTTATTTAGTAGTTGTTGCGTGATTGACACCCAAAGTAACAAACAGACAGACAAAAACTCTACTGATAGGTATTTTGGATTCTGTTATCGATATATTAACGGATCCAATTGAAATCTTTCTAAAATCTTTCATGTACAGAATTGACTTTTCTACTATTTTATTATATATATAAATTATTAACAACGATGCTGTCACATATATACAGTAAGGTCTAAATGTACGCAGACAATATAAAAAAAATATAAAAATGTATAAACAACTGAGGATTCGTTTCTCTTGGAACAGGAATTAAATAGATTTACTATATAGTGCTCTTTAAATCATATGAAATTAAAAAGCATAAAATACTAGAGCATAACTTTTAGTAGAAAGACATGTGATGTCAAACGTAATTACAGCATAAACGGTTGTACATATATAAGGTCACTACGACAGTTACGGGATCTGGGTTTTATAGTTGACGCTAATAAAAATAGAGTAGAACGATAACAAAAAACATTCAAATTAAAATTATCCTTTATTCAAATAACCTTTGCAAGGACTTTTGAATCGTCGAAGGAACATAAAGCTACCACCGGCTCGTACTAAGGCAGTTCTGCTGAGAAGAGCCGGCGAGAAACTCAACAGTTGCAACAGTCTTTTCAACTGCAAGGGTTACAATTTGATCATTTAATACAGTGGTACCTAACCTGTACCAAACTCAAATTATATTACTTCCACACATTTTTATCTTTTAAATATTCTTCCACAAAGTAATATGCTTTACTTATAAATATTCTCTTTATCGCGGCTTTAAATTTCTGGAGTTGCAAATCTAGCATAGGTTGTGGAATCTTATAATATATGCGTGTTGAGGCGATAACTTGGTGTTACAAGGCTTATCTTTATTTCTCGTCCCTTTCTTACGATAGGGTCTGTCTGTCTCTGTTTTTAGCATAACAGTGTAACAGTTACACTGTTAACTATGTTGTCGGAAAACAAAATATTATAACATATATACTGCGAAGCAATTGTAAGTATACCTATGTGTTTACAAAAATCTCGCATACAATCTCGTGCTCTAAGATTATAAATTAATCTCATGGCTCTTTTTTAAAGAATAAACATTAAATTAATGTTTGCCCCATAATAGCAATCCATATGATAAAAATATTTAAAGTAAACTAGACGAACGAACGCGTGGTGTGAACGCGGTAGAGCTGATTTTGTCTACAAGTTCTTCAAGGTGGGCATTTCACTGGAGCTTATGATCAATGCTTATACCTAAGAAAACTGTGGCGTCTGTCATGTGAAAAGTTTCTCCTTTAATTGTGAGGCTCAGATTCCGCCTTCTTGCTTTAGGTACAGTAAATTCAATACATTTAGTCTTTAGCATTGAGCCTAAGATTATATCATTTTTGAAACTATTACCCTATAAAGATCAAATTCCCAATGGCCTTAGAAATTATTATTATGTATGGTTGCACTGTGCACTACGGCATTGATGCGTTGGAGAAGGATGCTTCGCATTGCATGGACTGCCAAGACAAGCAATAACTCAACATTGGATCAACTTAACATAAAAACTAGGCTGTCAACAATATGCTATAAAAGAGTTCTTGCATACTTCGGTCACGTTGCCCATCGAAATTCAACCGACTACCTTGAAAAACTTGTGTGACGGATAAGGTTAAATAAACAAGACCCTGCGGTTGTCGTCCTAGTCGTTGGTATGACTTCTTACATCATATCAGATAACTTCTTACCGAGCTCATATACAGCTGCACTGAGAGAAGCTCAATACCAACCTGGTGGACGAAATTAACAACCAACGCAACGCATGACTTCAATCAAAAGATTTAAATATTGTAATTCCTAGATGTAAGACTAAGCGCACAAAATTTCGGAGGGTTCGCAAGAACAAATTTAGGTTTAAATACTCCATTGAACAGAGCTGAAAAACTTCATTACCAATTAGCAAATTATTCTTATTTTGATATATTTAATTTAAATGTCTACCATAAAATGTAATGACAAAATGCTAACACTTTAGGAGGAGTCGGCGCCCCCGCCGCGGCGCCGCCCGCCCCGCGCCCGGCCGCCGCGCGCGCCTCCACCCGCCGTACCGTCCGCGCCTCCTCACGCGCAAGCGCACGCGCACGCGCACGCGTCGCGGGACGCGCGCTGGAGCGCGGTGCACGCGCAGTTCGCGGCGTCGCGGCGCGCGCCCTCGTCGCCGCCCGCGCCCGCCGCGCTGCTCATCCTGCGCACCGACCTCTAGCGTCACGCCAGCTAGGAGGGCTATTGCCCAACCCAACCTAACCGAAGCTCCGCGGCCGACTGGTCTGGACTGGTCCACGGCTGTATTTAGTTTCAGTTATCGTTTAATCTGTAAGTCTCCTTTTAAACACATTTAAGAGGGAGTATTTTATTTTTTGTAACGAAAGAAACGAGTGACGGAAATTTATTGAACTTATTTACAAAAAAACTTCAAAGATAAATTGTATTATTAACGAATGTATTTCCGGATCCTTATTTTCCGTCGCTTGTCGCCCGCCTTCGATGTGTTTAGACATTACATGCACATTGTACACAGCTACAAGCTGTGGGTTAACGAATCGATGTTATATTTTGTTAGAAATTAGAGTTAATTACTTTTCGAATATTTCGATAGAGGCTATGAGCTTAGTCGTGCGGCGAGAGTCGAGACACTCGCGGCGGATCATTATATTACTATATTTTCAATATTCTACTTATCTACCATAAGAAACTTTATTATATCTACTTATCGAATAATTATACGTATAGCTTTATTCACATGTTAATGTTTGTCGTTAAGGTTCTGATGTTCTCAACAGCGTCTAATAATTACTGGCCACTTTCACTGTGAAATTATATTAATTAGAGGAAAATGGTTATTCTAATTTATATATGGAGCGGTGACTGTACGAACATGTCTGCCAAGTACTTGACACTTTTGAAATTTTAGTATTAAGCACGTTTCGAAAATTATGTACTCACTAGCAAGCGCAAGGCGCTGAGGGCTTTGCATTAGTCCACGTTCTCGTACCAGCTTGCCGAGTGGAGTCGTGGGTGCCCTCGTAGCGTCAGCCACGAAACAGACTGCCATATTGTTTATTGAATAATTAAGTATTTTGTTACTATACATAGCGATAAGTGATATATACTTGTAATTAGTGAGTAAGTCGAATCATATCAGAGTAAGAGTTGCCTGTCCTCCGTGTTCAATGGGCGTTAATATCGCAGCGCCTACTTCCTTAAGTATTTATAGTATTTGAAAAGTTCTATCAGATTTAGCGAGATTGTTGAGAGTAGTAGCGGTCTTGCGCCGGAAGTGCCACGGCGGCGCCCTGCCCTAGGGCTCCGCCGGGACGCCGCCCTGCGCACGCCACATTCCATTTTTCTGTGATTCGTATAATATAACGAAAGTACTTTGAAGAGTAATTCAACATATACTTATTAATGATTGTTAATAAACAATAACGTTTTGTTTAAATCACTATTGATTACTAAATAGTTCGTAGGTTTATCCACTTCCGATCGAAACGGTTGTCGAGAGATATTTGGTGCCAAATAGCTTTAAGACATTCCCCGACCGTCGCCGGCGCAGGGTGCTGCGCCGCGCGGGACACGTGCGGGACACGCGCGGGACACGCCCGGGACACACGCGGCCTGCGACGGGTCGGTTAAGAACTAGACAATAACGTAGAGCTCACGTGACGCAACCTACATGTAAAAATTTGAGACTATCGAGCAATAAAGTGATATTTTTGTACTGGACTCTTTTATTTTCTATAACTTACATTCTCCGACACTTGCCTATCAGAACGGAGGTGAAATAATAGCTAGTTAGTAAACCATTACAATAATAAATTTAATATAATATTAACTGCATAATAATTTATAATAAAATAATATTCAAGTGTATCTCGATCGTCAGATTGGGGACAGCTGCCCCACCCATCAACAGGTAGCTGGCTTTTTCGAAAAATCCGCCTTCTAAGAAAACTGGACAATACAGCCTAAACTGTTAGTGATTTTTGTTCTCAAAGTAGTGATGTTTGGTTTTTGGTACCGCGCGTCCGCCTTGAATCATCACTTCTAAAATACAGAGAATTTCAGAGGCCGTAGCAGAAAAAAGACATAACTTAACGACTACTAGTACTCAGGAAAAAACCCTCTAAAAATTTTATTTAGCTTTGGGGCTTGAGTTTGATTAGCAGCGAACATTTTTACTTCTTGACTCAAGGAAATTTTTAACATGATGTCGTAAAACTAGCAAAAAAAGCATAAGGATTGTACCTGAATATCAGTAGTTTTTAAGATTACTTGTTGGATAAAATTAGAAGTATTTTTTCAAGTACAGCCTTTGAAACTGAATGTTGACATTATTTTTGCCTTAACGCTTTTTCCCGCATAGCGGAGTGCATAGGCAGAGAGAACCTAGTGTCCTGAATTCGAGACGTTGTAAGTTGAGTGGCGGGGCTCTTTGTTCACAAATCAATTAAATTATGATAATTTCACCGCAAGGTAATCGAACCCACAAGCAATCGTGATTACAGCCACTCTGTCCCGCTGCACCACGATGAACACTAATTTTAAATTTCTAAAAAACTTATTTGTTTTGAATGTTGTTTAATTTGCTTATGATATAAATCAATGCAGACATCAAAAAATCATTTAAAAATAATATAAAAAGTTTTTTATGGGTTTAGAATATGAATATGCTTTTTTTTATTGAACGCACTAATTCAAAGTGTGCAGTTACTTTGTTCGACTTTGACTGAAGAAGATTTAAATAATGAGAATTTTCTCATTATTTAACATACTTTCGTTGCAATTTATTCTTATCCGATTATATCTTTAATAATTAATATTAACATTGCAATGCAGTCTCTAGTCCACTGTACTGCACTCGACACATTCAGTATTTGTAACTTCGAGCACCACCGGTCGGTCCTTGGGCTCGGCCGCTCACACCATCACGAGGCGGCCGTGCTTGTACACGGCCCGCAGCGGCGCGCTCTCGCTGTCTCCTCGCCGCGAGCTGCAGGATATTAACCATAGATTCAATTAGGAAACATTAATTTTACTGGCAATTGATGCTAATGCATAAAAATTAAGAAGTAGTTGTAATTAAACTCAAAGTAAAAAAAACTCCAAAATCTACTCGCATTTCCCGTGAAAGTCATACCTGAGCGGCGTGGTAGCAGTGAGCGTACTGTGCGCAAGCGCGTCGCTGCGGGCGCGCTGTCGCCCCGCGCGGCCCGAGCAGAGCGCCAGCGCCGCCGCCGCCAGCTGAAGCGCCACCAGCACGCCGCTGGCCCACGCTATCACGTACACGTTGCGGGGCAGATCAGATTCTGCCTCCTAAGCATATAATACAATTCAGTCTGTAACTCGTGTGTCAAATAGAAAACCTTGGAGATTAAGTACGCTTAGAAACAAGATGGCTGACCTCCATAAGCTGATTCACCTTCTCCGGGAGCGGATGGTAGTGTGCTAGGTGCTGCAGCAGCGGGTGCAGGTGGTCGCTGAGCGCGAGCGCGTGTCGCAGCTCCTGCGCCTCGCTGCCGCGCAGCCAGCGACGTACGCGCCACGACACCCACCCGCCCCACGCCAGCTCGCACCACACCAACACTAGCATAAGCGCCGCGTACTACAAACACACATTCTAATGCGAAATACATTTTTATATGTAAAAGCGACTTCAATATACCTATTTGTTTGGAGTACATATTACTTGTTTTCACAAAGAGAAGAGAGTTGGTAAAAATGTTACATTATAAAAATATATAACTATATTTAAAGACGCGTTGTGTAATTATATATAAAAGTACAATTTCTAACCAATAAACGCGATAATAAGTATAGTTTCTAACCAATACGAACAACACGCGTCTGAGTGCGACGCGTCCGCAGCGAAGGGCGGTGAGCGCGAGGTGCGCGAGCAGCGCCAGCGCAGCGCCGACCGCGGGCAGCGCCGCCGCCGCCGTGCGGTACTCCAGCGGGAACAGCTCGCGTGCCGCGATGTACGCGCTCGGATCCCATTTCAGGCGCGCCGCCGCCGACAGTATAGCTCCAGCAAAAAGCTGGGACATATAGCAGGTTATTAATTATTCTGGCATCTATTGGAATCTTTCAAAAGCCTGTAAATCATTCAAAAGCCTGAAACCTTGACCTACCGTAAGGAGGAGATTCACGTGCAGCAGCAGCGTGGGCACGATGCGCGCCACTCGTCCCATGCTGTAAAAGAAGACTTACACAGACAGTTACGATATAACCATGTCCGCAGCACCACCACCGATTGTTTTAATAATACCAAACAACAAAGGAACTCAGCTGTAGTACAACGCATTAGCGCGAAAACATGTTTCACTTGTAGCAATGTAATGTATTTGTGTACGAATTACGAATGACGACGAAATATCTTATCGACATATCTTATCAGTAATCACGAAAAATGCCAGCTGACGTCGCGTCCCGCACCCCGCATGTCTGCGCTTATCGAGGTGAGGGCTCAACGCTTTGTCGTATTCTAAATGCATTTCAGTGACTAATTGTAACGTGGTTACAAAATTTTTACTCAGGTGTACATATTTGTACTTATATATATATATATATATATATATACATTTTTAATTCTATTGGTCTAGGTTATAGTGCGTGTTTGTGTGATATGTCTGAACATTTTATACATTTGTCGTATTAACAACTTGATATTTTTTTTCTGGAAAATTTATAAATATTTGAACTCTTTGGATTGCAAACTGCGCCTGTTTTAAACCGTTTTTATACACCTGGCTACGTAGAACATCTTATATGCTTATTACTACTTACTTTTGTTGAATCCTAAATGTGTAAATAACAATTTAAAAAGGTTAAATCAATTGTCTATGGAATAAAAAAAAAGATCTTAAAGCTAACATAATATGACATGATCAGAACCTTAAACAAGATTAGGTCTTCAGAGCGTCTAATAAGTCTATCTGGGCGAAAGGACATGGTGAATGTTGTATTTTTACAAGTATTTAGCAAAAAAATTATATAGAGAAGTTATAACCGTCGCTAACTTTAAAATAAATAAAACAAGTAATTGAATAGTTCAACATTTATTATTATAATATATTTGGAATTGAAGAGCGTCGCGGTCGCAAGCCGTGCAGCGTAGCGACTAGCCGCGCCGCCCGCCGTGCCTCCGCGCCTCGCGTCACTGTGCAAAAATATATAACTGTGCCGCGTTCACATCACTAAGAGTTACTTTACAACAAATGTATACATAGAGTATATTATAGCTATCGTTTTAAATGTCTACATCGTCAACAAAAATATAGTGGAGACGGTGCGTCTCCAACTCATCACACCATGATATGAACTCGCGAGGGAACTGCCCTCGGGATGGAAGGGCTTTATAGGTATATTTATCAATTACATTCGATTCTTCGTTAAAGTTCCCTCGTATCCTGCGAGTCTCGCCCCATCGGCTGCGAGTGTCTTCTCGCCTCCTTCGCCTTCGCCGCGTAGGAGAGACACTTTTAGGTCCATTTGGACATACACCTCTTATCGCACAGTACAATGTAGTACGACATACAACAGCGACTTTGAGCTACAAGTAGTGTCAAGATTACAACTTACATATAACGAGTGACACTAATTCGTTTTCGTTCCAAACAGTGTTCAGGAAATTGCAAGACTAAGCTTCTATATTATTAATAATTTACCATAACAATGAATGAGTCCTAAACACTTTGTTCTAACAATAATAATAATCACACACACCACATTGAAATATTTCGATGAAGCCACCGATACAGTACATGTAATCTACGCAGACACGTACATCCAACGATCTGCATGCAAGAGTCAATTAACAGACAAGAGTATTTTCGCCACAGGAATGATATTTAAAGCTAATAAGTTTATTAATATACATCAATTTAAGCATATTACATCCGCTGTATAGTATATAAATATGTAGAAACGGGTAGGGGAAGTCCCGCCGAAGTACGGCGGTACATTTTAGCGACTCAGGTACAATTGAACATTAGAAATTACTAATTCTACTTCAGTAGGTATAGATTTGTTTTTATATGACACACGCCTTATTTTAAATAGAAGAGTTTAATCTCACAATACTATAAACGAGACAAATCTCCAGTGCGTTTTCGAATAAATCTTATGTAGAGCTTTTTTGATCGCAACGACGCAGATGTTGAATGCCATGTAAATACTGACCAACTCATTACAAATAGTTATATTTTGTAGGAAAAGATAATACTGTGTGATAATATTTATAATCCAAGTGGGGTTGCTACAATTGTAGAGCAGCGTGTCTATCTGTAAGCTTGCTGCTCCGCGACGAAGGGGTTGCTGGGACGCGCGGGTGCAGCGCCCGGTACGCTCAGGCTCTCCGCGCCACTGTAGCTCTGCAAGCACAGTATTCAATTTAATTATATACATTGACTAAATGAATTAAGCTTTAAGTCGCCTACTGTAATCTAATGACGGTATTTTTGATATAATATGAAATACCTGAGTGGCGCCGTAGTTGTCGTGGTGCGCGAGGTCGGCGAGGCGCGTGGAGGAGAGTGCGCGCGGCAGCGGGTTGGACGGCACGCCGTGCGGCGCAAGCACGCCGGCCTCCGCCACGGCGCGTGCCTCCTCGTCCGCCGCCGCGCCGCCAGCCGTCTCGGCCTCGCCGCCGCCCTCGCGGAAGTTGACGAAGGCGAAGGCGGCCAGCGCGACGCCGCACAGTAGCCCGTAGCCCGCGAACGTGCGCTTCGTGCCCCACTTGGCCACGGCGATGCCGCCGATCACCGCTCCACAGCCGCGACCCAGTCCATGATGTAGGCCTGGTTCACGTATTGTTCTCATAATATGGTTCGTAGTAATATTACATAGAGAATAATTAAGTTATGGGTACAATTTAGAATTACAAACTGATGATAGAGTTTTTATTAAAAGTACCTTGTAGGACGCCCTGTGCCGACGAGCGCAGGTTGGGCGGCGCCCCGTGAGCGATGTAGGAGCAGCAAGCCGCCCACACTGCGGCGTGCGTCACTCCCTGCACGAACTCGAAAGGCAACACCCACCAGGGAGACGTTAGCCACGAGATGTACAAAAAGCGTACTACGTTGCCGGCCAATCCCAAACACAGAACCTAATACAATACAGAAGATACACATTTTTTTTTATTAAGACGTATACAGTAACAGCATACGAACCTATGATCTGTTTGTACGTGCGCTTGTAAGTCAGTGAGGCCATATGGTATAACTGACTCCGAAGAGTGGAATGGAAATATGTAAATGCTTTATTCGTAAAAGTTGTAGTGGGTAGTTTTCGGTAAAAATTTAAAAGTTATTAAACTTTGCGGCAACAGTTTCGTGGCACAGTGAAATATGTCTTAGAGTAAACGCGATGGTTGTGGGTTAGATTCCCACGATTCAGAGAATATTTATGTTTGTATAGTGTTAATTTTTTTCTTTCCGGTACGACAAATATGGGTGTGACCGCTGTAAATAAATTACAATCGTCTGACGTGGAACCCTTAGAGACAAAACAATTACCACTATTCATATATTAATTATAATTTTAGGTTAGTTTCAATGCCAAAGTGTAATAAATGGAGGTAATCCATACTCTGTCTGTTTGTTTGTCTGTCTGTGACTTTTGTTTTTCAAGAAATTTACTTGTTTTGCAAGCTGAAATTCACACGGGCAAAGCCGCGAGGTATAATAAAGGTGAGTGGTATAAAAGTGTAAATGAAGCACCACTGCATTTTTTTTTGATAGATATAGATAGAATTGTGCTTAATTCATACTATGACGTCAGTCGTGTTAACAATTTATTTCATTTTAACCTATTGGGAATGTGAACAATATTTTCGTGCTCAAGTTCCGCACAACTTCAATGGTTCTGTCACACTGTCTATCGTAAATTATCATTAATAAAAGCGCTGTTTAAAATAATATATGCGATTTAATGGGTATACCTCTATAATTTTTGTGTGAGAGACGGACACACCTTTCTTTGAGCAATCTTTGATACATAATCAAAAATAGTTTCAAAACATTACGTTGTGTTATATATGCTCGTTATCATGTGATCTAAAATTTTATTTCAACATCTTAAGATATTGATAGATATTCACAAACATACCTTTACGTGGCCCATTTGAGTTATTAATTTGAAGCTGAAGAAGTAAGCAAAGATTTCCGAAATGTGGTTAATAACCGATGCAACTCCAAACAGTGTGGGCGATCCACCAATGTCCTGGCGAACAAATAATCAACCTAAATATTACTGAATATTTCAAATGTTAAGTCTTTAATTAGAAGTAATATTTAAATAAAATGTACTGAATATTCGTACCAAAAAGTTTCTACAAAATGTATAGTAGTAAAAGTATATATTTATATACCTGTAAATGCCAGAAGAGGAACGTAAATATGAGGCCGATTCCGAAACCCATGAACCAGGCGACGAGGAGAAATGAGGCGGCCTTCACGTTCTGGAACTGTCGTAGAACTGTCACCCACTCTGGCATCTCTCGTGTTGTTTGCGCAAACACCTACAGTAGGAAACATAGTTAAAATGTATATTGATGTGTTAAATGTGTAATACAGATATAAATAATTTAATTGAATTTATTTGAATTAAAACCTTGGCATGCTCCAATGCCGGTTGACGGGGAGCTGGCGCACTTGTGTCGAGACCAGGGAGCTGTAACTGTTCTGCTAACTGCTGTTGAAGACGCTCTTCGTGTGTTGGTTCGGTAGGAGCAAGTGCGGTAGGCGTTTCTATGCTAATTGTTTCGTATTTGAATTTGATCTAAGAAATTCAAGAAAACATAATATAAATGATAAGTTCTTTGATTTTCGCGATTATTACACATTTTGAAATGAAACTATTTTAACTGGATTAATCGCGTATAATTTTGGTATTCGAAAATACATTTTTAGAACCCGACATTTCGAACACTTTACAGTAATCCGTGGTCACAGGTAGACCTGTCTGAGTCTGTCGTTTCATTTTCAAATATAAATGGCTTAGTAAATTTATTACACATTACTAATTAGCTTAAAAGATCCTGACCTGAGTTGCAGTAATAAGTGCTGCACCCATAAGTACGGAAAAAGTAGCAAAGCAGATTGTGTAATTTTTTTCAAAACGTTGCGGGCCTCCGCATGGGTGTGTGCTGAAAGCTGTACTGTGATCCAGAGCGATGCCTACGAAAAACATCGCCAGACCCCAACCCAGTGAACCGAACATTCTTTGATGACCGTATCTATAAAAGAAAATGGAAAGTTTATAGCAGTTTATAGAAATACCGTAGCATTTAATAAATAAAATAATTATAAAGAGTTTTAAGAATCTCACCTATCAGCGTCTTCTCCAAGCAAGGTTATAACTGCAGAATCGGCTAACGTTATGGCCGGAGCACTGAAAAACTCTCCAATGACGACTAGGAGCAGAAGAAGGAAGAAAGTTTTTTGGATATCAGGGGTACTGTATACGATGTAGGAATGAAGTGGTGTGACCCAATTAGAGTTAGCTTCGGGGTCGTAGTTGATTGCATCGGACACCGATAAGGGAGAGCCTTCGCGGCCGGCAGCGGGACCGCGGAAGTGCCGTGTGGCGGTCGGCCAATCATCGTCGTACTTAGGAGAGACTAGCCGATATACACTATCGTTCACCGGCTGCACGCATGACACTGCTGACGGCTGCACCCAACTCAAGGGTAAAGTAAATATTATCCAAGCACTAAGTGAGGCCAGCAAGAGGGTCCATCCTTTTTGCCATCTATCCGCCAATCCACCCCAAAACGGTGCGGATAGAAATTCGACGAATGGTCGTGTGCCTATTAGCAAGCCGCATTGCCCTGCGTTCATACCCATTTGTTTGAAGTATACACCCATGAGTGGAAACAGGGAACCAAACGCTGAATAAAAGAAAAAGTAAAAGGTTTTAACAGTAAGAAGTTCGGGGTCGACAGTGCCGGCCCCGCATATCAGCTCCAGCACGTCGCTGCGGCCGCGCACTTTGTGCGTTGCTTCTTTGGGCGCCGGATACCTGAGAGTAAGATAAAATAAACATCTTTAAAAATCTACGTCTTTTGTTATGACTTTGTAGATAACGTTGGAAGATAGGGTTACTCGTTTCTTAAAAAAACACTTTAAAATATTATTAAAACTTATTAATAGTTGCATTATGATTAGTTAAAGTCCAAAGAAAGCCGGACTCGCTTCTGAAGGATTTCGTTTCGAAGCTGTAAATATCAGCTTATTTTCAAGATATTGTAAAATTAATTTGTTCAGATCCAAAACCCTTTTCATAGGGCCCCTAGCTGAGGAAGATGGCAGAGACGTTTGCGCAGCAGTAAGTCGAAACAAATTATGAATTTTATAATTAATATAAATTATTATATGCTACTATACACTACCACTACTTTTTAAGATTACAGTGCCTGTACTTTTAAGCTTTTGTTAAAATTAAATTTTCTAAAATATTTAATTTGAGATCAATGTTGTTTCTATCTCATAATGCGACGTTTCGGAGCAGTTAGGTACTTCTCTTAAACTACTTACGGGGAAAGAATCACAAAGGTAGACCTAAATACAAGGCTTAATTTTCCAGCTTTCTTCGAGACTTCCAAATGCACCCGGGGGCTAAACGTATTTTCATCAATTATAAATGATCTCTTCAAGTTCTATAGACCATGAATAGTTGCGATGTTTTATCCTAATCATTCACGACTCATTTGTTTCGAAGTTTCTATTGGGGTAAGTATTTTATCGACAATTACGTAAACAAATTTTCTTCATGTATGTATGTAATGTATGAATATTACGTAAACGCAGTTTTACAATAATGTTATTAAAATGTGAAGTCTACATTTTGGATTTAGACCAAATAGAAAACTTTCTTATATTCAATACGAACAATACGACTTTACTTGTAATGTTTTATGTTTAGGTACTATATCTTTAGAATGAACCTGCACCTTTGAGCTCTCAATAAATGTACTTTGTGGGAAATTATCATCTATGGTGATATAAAAAAATAGTAAAGAACCTGGGTAATATTCTAATATTATCTAATAGTTTCGAGTAGAATCAAAAGTTACTGAAAGTATTATATTGAATATTGATGTAATTTTTATTTGTGTATGTGTTGTAAAGTCCGCGCTTTGTGTTACTTTTAGTAGCTGAAACTAGGTTAGTTTTAGTAGCGAAATAAAACAGTTTAAAAGTGAGAATAACGGCAATACCTATATCTTATGTCACATTTGTATTGTAGCTTAGGAATGTGATACGAGGCGTGTATTTCTCGGAGATTCCATCTTCCAAGACAATTTATTTTGCATATTACCCAACATTTTTGCGTCATAGTCGTGCAGTGAGCAGACAGTGCGCGAGTACGTGGTGGGTTCTATTCCCACTCGGGTACCTCCCACCCTAGTTGTAAAACAACAAAATAATTTATCCTGGTTTCATATTTCATACAGATATTTACTTCGGAAGATAGTATATAATACTATTTTATTAAATTACAAGATGTTCAGTAAAATCAATGTATACAGCTAGTATTATAATGGAGCAGGAATATTCAATAGTATGTTAAATGTTGTTATTAAAACTGAGTTCTTTGCAAAATACTTCACGTCTACAGAAATTATAAAGTAATTTGTTCTTATATAGAATTGAAAAGTGAAGACGCATTTCGCTACGAGTTACAACTTACGGGTTTAATGACACAATAAGGTACCTGCGTTTGCATACTTCGTTTTTCTATCGGTTTAGCGGCACACGTTATATATGTCATCGAAATATACTCAATATGCAAAGTTCCTATTCCTATTCTATTAGCAAACTCAATAAGATGATAATTCCGAGAATGTCAGCTTGACTTTAGAAATGTTTCATAGGAAGCAATATACTTAGACGGCTTCTAATACAACTTTTCTAACATCAAATCAACCCGGCAACTTAGAATTCTAAATGTAATTCGTAGCTATTAAGCCAAGTCTGAAACTTTCTCGCCAAGGCCACACCTGTACCGCTGCTCGCGCTGATAAATGTAATATAACCGCTGAATCAATAATCTCCCAAAGTGTCGTTGAGCGCAGTCGTTGCTTGTCACTGGTATTCTACGATAAACTATATTGTAAGGACGTTACGGAAAAATTGTTATCTACATACATTCATTATACAAACACCAAACGTTTCCTTCGACCTACAGAGGACGCTACTGTGCTTCTTATTGATAAATCGTTAGCATAGTCATTCATTACTTGACGGCAATTGAAAATATTTATAAGACAAAGCGGCAAGCACATTGGAGTTTTAACATTTATGTATCTAGAGGCAAGCGCGAACCTGGAGGTGTCGACTTCGCCGTACTCGTCGGGGTTTACGAGGGGCCGCGCGGCGGTGGCTGCGGGCGGCGCGGGTTGCTGCAGCGCCTCCATGGTCCTGAGGCGGCGGCGGGCGCCCGACTGCCGCGAAGACGCGCGCCGCCCGCCAGGCCCGGCGGCCGCCGCGCACCCTGTCGATACCGCCGCGCCTGCGCTCGCCGCCCTCGCCTCCGCCCGGTGACGTCATCCTGCACCGGAGACTCGAGAGGGCCACTAGAGAGCTCCTTTACGTCGCCTACATTCGTTACGACTTGTAATCGCCGATATATTTTATGTATACATAATATATTATATATTATATTGACCCACTCACGGCTCGCTCGAAGAATGCACAACTATAGCTCAAAGCGCAAATACATGCTCTTATAATTTTATTGCAACTTATAATTTTATCGAATTAATTAAATAAATGTTAACCGAGGAGTTGAAATTGGGGTAAACCATTTTGCTTTCAATTTCTGAATCCTACTGAACAATACAGGCTCGACCTGGATACTCCAATCCGTTTATTGTAGTCGTTAGTAAATTAGAATTGAGTTGAGTCCTACTTCGAATATCACATTAATAATAAATTCTTTAGTTTTCGTGATTTAACTACTTATATATGGTCTTCGATCATCTATTCATAGATTAAAGGTAATACTCTAAAAAACGGGCCGAGTAATAAGAACGCAACTCCCAATCACAAATAAGCTCACAAAACAATTATAAAACAACTTATTACGAAACGTTTATTTAAGTTTAACAGTTTAAGTTTTACGGGTGTCGAGTGTCGCTCGACTAGTTTCAGGCCCTTTAGTTACGAGCACGTTAAACCCTATTTTTTAAGGATCAATGTTTTAATTGTGTAATAAAATGACTTTTCAACAAATCGACTCTATGACTTCTATGTTCTATTCTCTAACAAGATATTTTAAAACAGTTGGAAGAAAACTTGGTCTTTCCATTTTAAGCGTTATTAATGACAATTATTATGAAATATATCATAAAATACAGTTATGTAGTACGGTATTATTAAATACAGTACAATTTTTTGGGTCCTCTCTATCTCTCTCTCTCATTATACGGCGGAGTAAATTGTGTTATATCCATTACGCGCTAGTCGAAACTAAGACTAAACAGACTGAAATAAGGTTGGATTTTATTAACATGATTTTATGCCATACAGACGTGTGTAATAATACTTTGCATTTCTGTTTGTATGGACTCTTGCCATTTTTTTAGCTGTGTTTGTAGGCAACCTTTAATCTAGTGGATACTTGATCGAAGGATTTACTCGTCTTGTCAGGTGATACCTTTTAAGATATTTTTTAACGCTATATTGAGATAAGAGCACAAATATTCTATACTAGCGACCCGCTCGCAGCTTCGCCTGCGTAAGCTACTACACTTAAATATTTAGTGCTTGGCCCGCCCGCGTTCTCAGTTAAATCACGAACTTTGCTTAAATTTATAATTTAAATGGATGTAACATTATATTATATGTATAGATTTTTAGTTTTCTTAAGTGTGAAAAGCCAGTTAAAAAACCAATTAGTTTAGTCGTGTAGTTCACGCAGGCGAAGCCGCGGACGGGTCGCTATATAGTCTATGTTACTCGGTGACAATGTAGTTTTTAACGATGAACGTTTTTTTTTAATCTATACATATATTAGCAATGTAACTAACTGAACGCTATCTGTATATGGAAGATATATGAAAATATATTTTTAGGGATATATTTTACTGACTCTACATTGTACAACCTCAGAATGTTAATTAAATTAAATTCTTAAAAGACTTATGACTTGTTCATTGCTGTTATAAAAAAGGCGGAGAAAGATCATTTAATAAAGAGCGTCACACTTGATTATAACCTATATTATATGAGCACACTACGCAGACGCAGTAGTCAGTACTTTAAATTTGAGATGTATTTTGTACGTCCTCTATGAGACAAACTAATGCAATGCCTGCGGAGTACACACCTAGATAGTAGCTTCACTGGCGAATGGAGGGTATGTGGTTTGCACAACTATAGACTACTCAAACAGGCTCTCAGGCTCACGGATTTTATATATAAGATAATAATGAACCTTAGTGATTTTTTGATCGTTTTAATAAGCATAATATTAAGAATATTATGTTCAATTAAATAATCAAAGTATTGTACTTTGTTATAAAGAGATTATAAAAGTCTAAGGGCGTAGTAATATATATATACATATATACGAAATATATGATGTTTCGAATCTTTTATGAATACAGCACATTCGTTGCTCAACGTGGAGCTGTGTTCAGAGAGAGAGAGTACCTTAAGTTACTTTTTAATATATTTATTTATATAAAATATACATGTATGGTGTCGTCACACTAACACGGATGTTAGTTATTGCGACAGCCGAAGTCAGCGCGGCGTGGAGGTGGCGGCGTGGCGCGCGAGGCGCACGCTCGCGGCGTGCATAGAGGAGCGGCGCCTCGCGCTCGCGCGGCCTGACCGGAGCGACGGCGACCGCAGACGCTGACGACTCTCCTCCTTCGCCTCCGCGTCCCCCATCTTGTCTTCTCCGCCGGCGTTGGGACCGCTGTCTCCGCTTACATCAGAATGTGAGGAGGCGACCGGAGAGTCGCGTATACTTGGCACGGGGCTTAGTGGACCATCCAGGGGCTTGACGGATTGCTCGAAGCGGAATACGAAGACGAGTTCGGACCAGAATCTGGACGTAAAGGGCCGAGTGGGGTCGCGCGGGTGTCGCCACGCGGTCCACACGAGGTCGCAGCACGAAACAACCACGCCCAGCGTGGACCCCACCACCAGCACCAGGAACAGACCCATAAAGTTGCGCATAGACAGCTTCTCACTTCCAAATTCTTCTTTTGGCTGTTAATAAACAAATAAACGATAAATTGAACTTTAAAAAAATTTAAGTAATAAGATTTTGGTAAAAACATTAATATTTTCACATTAACAGTCCCACTGCACCACGACGGCTACACTTCTTTCATTCTCTATTTATCGCACATTTTAAGCACACAACACATGTTGGGTGGCGAGTGGAGTTTAGACCGAGAAGCAAAAATGTATCGCAGAAGTATAAATGTCAAGAAGTACATGTAAATAATTTTATGAACGTGCGTAGTGTAGTCTTTGATAAAAATGTTCGCAATGAGCATTACATTATATAATATTTAATAATATAATTTATTAATTATATTATGTAATATAATTTAATGCTCATTGCGAACATTTTTATCAAAGACTACTAAGACAATTGTTTCTTCACGTTAATCTAGGCTACGAGAACTATCAGGTTCTGAACTGTGTCAGTAGGCAGTGGCAGTGTACCTGGCAGGCGCCACCGCCGTGCATCTCCTTCCACCAGCGGTGTTTCATCTCGCGCAACACGCCCGCCTCCTGGAGGTTCAGCAGCGCTAGGTTTAGAGCCTGTCGGTATTCAGAGCCTAAAAAATTGAAAAGTAATATATAAGAAAGTACAGTTTTTAGTTTCCATTTTTTTAAGATAAGCAAGAATTTTAGTGTAATAAAAATTTAGTTCTTGGCCATTTCAATTTCTTCTAATTAATAATTTCATTAATAGCATTACAAAAAAGAGAAAAAAGTAAATAGATCCTTCTTAATTCCTTTTGTTAGTTGTTGTCAGTTAATTTTGCACATCACACTTAAGCTTACCTTTTTTCATTGCTATCCCATAACCTTTGCTGTCAAGGAGATCTCCTACCTATAATTTACGTGGCTGTGTCAATTGACCTTTTGCAGAATTGTAGTATTTGGAACAACATTTAGTTGGATATTTCTTACCCGGATGACCTCGCAGTCACGTTCTGTTGTGTATTCTATAGTGGTCGATTCAGCGAGAAACGCATAGTTTTCATCCTTTACCCTGAAATTATCACGTAAAATTATTCACAAGTATGCGTAGCTACTTTTACTTAATGTGAGTTTTTATTTTGTGCTATAATTACTTTTGTATACCCTCATCGTTGCTCGAAGGCATATCTTGCTCTTTAATTTTTGCATACATTCTTTTGAACAGGTCAGACGTTGACATCTGAAAATTAAATGGATTTTTCTCATGTATACTGCATGTAACAGTTAATCAAAACTAAAAAAGTAAATATAATTTAATAAGAGGAACCTCGAAGAATGTGTAAGTGGACCCGCCACCTTTGGCGCCGTACGTGATACCGTGCGGGTTGTCGGCGAGGTCGCGCACGTTGCTGATGAGCTCCGTGGAGGACTTGGTGGCGAGCAGCGTCGCCAGGTTGGCGGTGTACGAGCTCGTGATCACTAACGCGAACATCCACCACACGCTGGCCACCGCGCGCGTGCCATATGCCCTGCACGACGGGGCCGTATTAATAAACCTTCAAAAGCTCTGCATATAAATAAAAAAGCTGGAAAATAATCTACTTATTGGTATAATAGTTTAAGCTACGAATATATTTAATTGTATTAATGCACTGCAAGGAACGAAGGCCCTCTATTTTCAAAGGTTTAATAAAATATTCTACTCATTTATTTTCCAACCATTTCCTTACGTCACTTATTGAAAACTTACACCGGAGCTATCTCGGAGCCTTGTTGCAAAATAGCACCGAGATTAAACCATAGTGCGTTGGCAAGAGTGAACTGATTCTCGAGTGCCGGTGGGTCGTCCACGCACGGGTACGGATTCTGCCACTCCTCGGGACACAGTCGGCCCACCACGTACAGCACCAGGGAGGTGCCTACGTACGCCAGACCCAAGCACAACCAAACCTTAAAGTTTTTATAATTCATATGCAATTATTATTTATGTTATAGATTGTAAACAACATATATAAGTAGTAAATTCACAAAAAGAAGAATCTTTGTATTACCCCATTTGAAAATGGCAAAAGAAAAGCTAGAAGTGCGGGGTCAGGCGGTTGCGGTTTCCGGAACAAGATGCTGATGCCGAGGTTCATGAAAGGAGTTGTGAAGTCCACCGCTTGCTCTCGCTCCGCCGTTATAGTAAGGTCGGTGATTGCGAAGTCTACGCTCTGCATTATAAGAAAATATTTTAGTAAAAAAGTAAAACTACAGTCATATAGAAAATGGTTAAATATAATTATTTACCGGATCATCCATAAGACGTCGCATCATTCCATTCCATTGGTTAGTGGTTTTGTTGAGGACGCCATATTTACCATCTGGCTGTACAATGAATGTGAAGTTGAATTTCAACAACTGTGCGAGACGGTCTATCAGCTCGATACAGAAACCTGTGGGACAGATCAAGTTAACACTCTTCGATAATATGTGGCAATCAATGAATAATGTAACGAACAAGTATAGATTATCGAGCACAAGATTTACCTTCATAGCGATTGTTTCCGAATAATCGGTCGGTCGATTGCTGCCTCATAATGTAAGGACTGCTCTGAAAACATATAAGTCATATAGAACATATAACTATTTATATCGCACATGTATTGTAGGTGCGTATGGTTTTAGTGTCGCGTACTTCGGCAATGAGCACGACAAAGGTGCGGTTAGTCATGACGCTGCGTGGCAGCGCAGGCGCGGGCGGGCGCGGGCGCCACGCCAGGCCGGCGCGCGGCGTCCAGGATGCCACCGTGCGCCAACGCCCGCCGCGCTCCAGCTCCGTCGCGTACAGCCGCACCGAGCGCCGCGCGCCGCCCGCCGCCCACGACAGCGGCCCGCTCGCGCCCTCCCATCGCTCCTGCACGCGCATATAAACGAACGATGAAAACAGAAAGATGTAAAAGAATGAAGGTTACTAGTATATGACGTTCCTTACCGACCGCAAGTAGTTCAGCAAAGTGTCGGCGTGAAAAGACGCAGTCCCCTGCACGCAGTCGCCGGACGCGTGCGGCGGCAAATCAAGGTATTTTATTGCGGTCGCTACTATCTTGATCGCGTCGTACGACAGCAGGAGCGACGTCGGCGGATTTGCCACAATCTAGTCACACCACAGTTCATATATTAAGGAATGAGTATATCCTAATGCGCCATCATTATTCAATGTATATAAAAATATTAATTACATGGATAAAAATCTTGATTAAATGATGTGTTTCTATTAATAATTTTTTAAAATGTTTTGAAAACTAAGTAATGTAGGGAATATGTAATGTTTATGCAAGTAATTGTTTGTAAATAGTATAAAAATAAAACCTCAGCTATTTCGTCCGCGTTTATGTCGGCTTGTTGTGTAAGTTTGCTGTACTCTTCGCTCCAGGCGGCCATCGCCTCTGATACCTTTTCAGACTCGGAATTGAATATACGCACACCTGCAATGATATTGAATAGTTTTACGATTAAGCGTTATAAGTCTGTGTATTTTACATTCAAATATCATGAATTTAACTTAGTCCTTTTGTTTTGTCAAGCTAAGAGTAAGTAAGTAAGGTACCAGTAATATTAGCGCCCCCGTAACTATAGTCTGTGAGCGGCACGGTGTGAAGGTCGAGCGCGGCCACGATGTAGGCGTGGCGGTCCGCCAGCAGACCCACGCGCTGCGCCGCATCCAGCACGCGCGCGCTGCACGTCGCGTTGCACCATACTACGAAGTTAGTGGCACCCCACTTCTTGAGTACCAACAGCAAATTCCTGCAAAACGGACAATAAACGACTGTATGCGAATATCTGTAAATATATTTGCACTCACGGCACAGCTTTAGGATGTACCTGAGCGCGTGGTCGTCCCGTGGCGGCGGCAGCTGGCGCGCGCGCAATGTGAGCGTGTCACCTCCCACAGGCTCGGCGGGCGCGATCTGCGCCGCCACGCGCGCGCTGCCCTCGTGCAGCACCACGGCGTGCCGCCACTCCTTGGCAGTGCACAGCGCTGCACACATCTGGCTTTTACATATTAACATACTCTATTAGTTGTTTACTTCATTAAATTAAAAAGTTCACGACACATTTCCGTTTTGTAGCTTGTGATAATAGCTGAAATAATTAAGACAATTTTTATGTTATATAACCTGAGCAAGAACGTCAGAGTGCGGGTACAGCTCCAAGGCACTAGAGGACATTTTGTTGTCTTGGGTGGGTTCTGCCAGTAGCAGAGCGAGGCCAGCGCGCGTCGCCGTGTCCGCTCCCGCGCCGCTCCCCACCGACGCGATGACGTTGTTACTCGCCTGGAGTAATAGAAGAATGTTCGTTTAAATGTAATACGATAATCTATCTACATGTACTTTGAATGATTGATCATTGACATTGAAAATGTTTACGAAAAAATTGTCTATGACAGATGGAAAATCAGTAATAGGTTATGAAGCATGCATAACATTTTATAAAATTTAAACGTAGCGGGGCTCGGGATTTTTATACGTTTTCTTAAATGTTTTTTTATCCTAAGTGTGCGAATAACAATTGAAAAATATGCAACTTCATTTATTAAATAGCATTCTCTCTTAATAAGTTCTTTGATTTTCACGATTATTTCACATTTTAAAATGAAACTATTTTAACCGGATTAATCACGTATCATTTCGGTATTCGAAAACACATTTTACAGTAGTCCGTGGTCACAGGTAGACTGAGGTGGCATTTGTCTGTCATTTCATACAATTATTATCTCAAACTACCGCCAACGATTTCTTAGTTGCCTCACGTACTGCCCCGGATTCTTATAAAATAAGCTGACTGTATCTTGCTCTCTGGTGTGATCGGATTGAGACTTCAAAGTTTTCAGTATTGGGTCCCAGTTGGTAGAAAGTTTCAAACCGTCTTCTCCATTGAAATAAGGGTGTTTTTGTATTTCAATAGCCTCGCGGATCATCCTTGGGATATATCTGTTTTCGCTAGCGAGAATATAAGGTTTATCAAACCTGATGTAATGGTAGGGTTTATCCGTTGTATGCTCACACACAGCTGACTTCGATACACGCCCATTCTTGATATCGGAGATGTGTTCCTTCACCCTTATACCGATGCTCCTCTTTGTTTGACCAATGTAAGATAAGCCACAGTCACAATCTAGTTTGTATATACCAGCACTCATCTCTTGCCAAACGACTTCTTAGAAATAATCTTTGGGTAGCTAAAAAATCAAAACTGCATTTCTATCGGCTAAGTTAAAAAAACATCATTCATTTGTGTTCTATTACATTGATAAATGCCCCCAATTTTATTTTTCCCATATATCCGTAAGCGATCAGTTACATTTTTATTTTATGTATAGATTTAGGTTCCCAATATTTTGAAAGTTAAATCAGTAATAGTCGGCCTTTTCTTTTTTACTCTTTTCAAAGGTTGGACGTTTTTTTTCTCCCACCTTAAAAAGGCGTGATTATTAACTGAATAGTAAATACAATAAAATCGAAGTGGATATTCCTTACTTGATTACATATAATATCGGGTTCCGTAAGCGGCTCGTCAGGCTCGGCCGTGGTGAGCAGCACGGGCAGGTCGCTGTGCCCACGCAATGCCGCCTTCACCGCCGCTTCCAGCTTCAGTGCACTTTCCACATCGACCCCCACACCTGCACGCGCCATACACGTACAGCAATTAGTATTAAAACTGTATAAATGATAAAATGATTGGTTTTATTTATTATTCTTGCCTATTTGAAATCCTTGCGCATAGCTCTGAGGTAAGCACACCATCACTAACAATACACCAACCCCACAATACACTCGATAGTTCTCCCCGTACATGTCCGCTGTGGTTCCGGTACGTACACGTCACACGCGCTCCGCAAGACACTTACACATTTATGGATATTGAAGATCAATATTCCAAAATTATCATCATTGTCCCTTGGAAATGTTGATAAATTACAAAAGCAAAATAATTTAATTATTAAATTTGAGAGCAACAAAACAATAACTTCCCATATAAATATTGTGTTCTTAAGATATACACGAGTATCGTACATGTGCGTGCACCGTCGCCTATGGGAGCTATTTTAGTCTCCAGAAGCAGGTCGCGTCAGTGTCGCCCTCGTCGAGACTGTTCTTTAGTAAATGTAATAATGTAAAATAAAATCGCCATCAAAATATCTTTTTAGGGACATAGAAACTAGTTTGCGTCCTTCTTTTATGTCGTGAATATTAAATTTCAACTCAACAAAACAAAAGTAACTAACAGTACTCCTCAAATGGAGTCATTATTGTACTCTATTTTCTATACATATTTAAGAGGATGAATGTAATACAATAGTAGTAGTATTATGGTATCATATGTATTTTATTCAAGTTTTTCCTTTATGTACAATAATTAGAAAAATCATATCTGGTCTTACTTTTGATTATCTTATTTATTTTACAGTTTTGTTTACTTTTGTTTGAAAAAAAGTCATATCGGATTGTGATGAATATTTTTTGTTATTATAGTTATCCATCCTCGATAACATTTGCCCTGCAAATTATTTTAAAGTTCTCAATACTTGTTAAATCGTAGCAGCGCATACGTAATCTATGAGAAATACATAGCGCCTCAGAAATAATTGGTCATCATCATGAATGGAGTGTCTTGACCCTAGGTTCTTCTAGGTTAACTAAAATAAAACGGATTTGGTTAGCGCGCAGAGGGTTGCTCATTTAAGATGCGTTATTGTCGTACTAGGGACACGCTTGTGACTTCGTCTGCGTACACTGCGCGACTAATAGGTATTTCGTATTTCACCTGCCAGCTTTCTTACTAACTTTGCCCAAAATCCCAGACGATTGTTCGTAGAATAATCTTTGGGTAGCACAAATTTGTAAAAATCTTTCTACAGAGATGCTAACAACAAATATAAGTTGTAATAAGCGTATAAGAATTTCGACGCAACTGGAAGTAGAACGCATGGCTTAGTGGTCAAAGCGTTTGAACGGTTTTCAAGAGGCGCGGGTTCAAATCCCGCTGCGTTCAAAATTTTTTATACGTTTTCTAAATATGTATTTTTCAATTTCCTTAGTGTGGGAGTAACACTTAAAAAATGTTAACAAAATATATATTTAATAAATAGCATTCTCTCTTGCCAGACGATTGTTCGTAGAATAAATTAATTAATTACACAAAATATTGATTAAAACCAACGATGACTTAGTTATTTACTTGAAATTATTTAATACATAAAATAAATTGAAACAAAAAAAGGTAAAAGGTTCTTTAATTTTTTATAACATATTTTTTTTTAACTAAATGGAGCATAAAAATATAGCAAAATGTTATTGTATGCGACGATATTAGCAGAGCGTGGTTTCGATCCACGGACCTCTGGGTTTTGGGCCCAGCACGCTTCCACTGCGCCACTCTGCTCTATGAACATTATGCTGAAAATATACAACGTTATGTAATCTAAGAGTCTATTAGTATCAATGGATTATAATTTTTATTATCCTTTTTCATATTAGGAAAAGAGATACTAAAATTAGATTTAGTTAAATCTACCGTACTTTATTTTAATGAACATTGTATACTACTTTTTCTTTATTTTACACTAAAACTAAAAAGGCAAGAATTTTCTGTGAAGTATAATTGTTTTTTTAACTCGGAAAATATTTTTTTTTACGACAAAAGAAGAAGTTTCCCCTCTCTCCGCAAGGAGTAGAGAGAAGAAAGCAAAGTAAAAAAATACCCATTCATTCAACTAAGAGTCTATTTCTCCCCTCAAAACCATTGAGATGATAGTACGTGTATTGCTAATTTACAATAATGTTTATTAGTGAAAATTACTAAGTTAATTATAGTTTAAAAAATAGGAATGCATAACTATCGAAGAGTCCATGAGTGTAATAGTGTGGTTTATGTGTGTGTAAATCTTACGAACTATTCCTATCTCAGTCTACGTAGCTTGTAATGTCGCCGGCTAGCACAGGACGACATACTTTACTGCGTTCAACTTTCACGGGTCTCGCTACGTTGGTTTGATATTAAATTGAATTATCCTTAAGACTATCAGGTATCTCCAGCGTACCTTGACCAACCGATTACTCTTGTATTTTTGTTCAAAGCTCCTGGTCGTTAAAAGTCAACAATAATGCCGATAAACAGATCCTCCCGCATCAACTACCGCAATACCAGTCTACGTCAGCTTCAATCGTGAATCGCAGTTTGGAGCCGAACCTAACTGACACGGATAAATATAACGTCAAAAACCCAAACGTTTTGAGAACGATGGCGATACTCAATCTGAACTGGCGGTGTTTATTTGAGAGACAAATAAAACGTATGATGCTTGAATTTAAATTACAACAAGAACAAAAAGTTGAAAAGAGTTACTCCACTTTAGATATAATAAAGAAACAAAGTGATGATATATGTAACTCGATTGATATTATGTCTAAAGTTTACGATTCATTTAATGAAAAAAATCATAAATAACCAGCTTCGAAGCAACTTAAATTATATACAATCTCTAGAAGAAAAGATCGAACGGTTAGACCGGGCCTCCCAAACTACTTGCGTGGAATTAAGGAATATTCCCATGCAAGGAATTGATTCTAACAAGCATTTATTGCATACTATTACCACCCACAATTTACATGATATTCACCGTATATCTATTTCGTTATAGTGTAATTTAATAGTGTTATTATGAAAGAAAAAATTATAAACTTATATAAAAAACTTTTTTACAAGCTCATACCATTGATGCGAGCGGAGAGAACAAAAGTATTTTTATTTCGAAATACTTAACGAATAAAATGAAAAATTAAAAAAACGGTCTTGCTTTTCGGATATGTTATAGCATACATACACATCACACAATACAAAGATGTTCACATAACTTTAAGTAATGCATCGGGAATTCTTAATTTTTCTATCAGAGTAAAACAATTTAAATTTTAATACACTAGATAGGTGTGTCCATATTAAATTTGTTGAAATAGTAATGAGTTATTTATTTATAGTGTATCTTAATGCATAAGTCGTTAATACTATTGTAGTCTTAAGAATACACCTGCCACAGGATGGGAGTGTGTCCCTACCTCATTAATTAAAAAGGATAAACATGTTTTTATTCCCCTAATTGTTCATATTTTTAATTTGTCTACTGCATCGGGTATCTTTCCAAGGATTTTTAAAAAGGCTCTCATTCACCAAATACACAAGGGTGGAGATGGGAGTATAATCAACAATAACACACCTATTTCCATTATTACCAGTCTGTCCAAAATATTCGCAAAATTACTTAATTCTAAAATCGTCAAGTATTTAGAATCTAATAAATCTGCGGTTGATGCAGCTCTAGATTTATCAAATTCATAATTAAATGTTTGGTCTTAAGCAAAAAACAATTGGAATATTCTTGGACCTGTCTAAAGCCTACGACACTGTAGGCTTTTAGTAGTATTAAATATAATGGGTATCAGAGGCATAGTGAATGACATTTTTCGGAGCTACTTAACTCACAACGTGTCGTTATAGATAATGTCAGAAGTAACGAAAAAAAATTAAGTTTTGGGAAGTATTCTAGGACCTTGTTCCTTATTTATGTCAATGAACTGTCTAATTTATCTTTACCAAACTGTAAAATAATATCCTATGCTGATGATACTACCCTGCTTGTACACGGTAAAATTTGGTCTGAAGCTAGGATCCTATCGGACACCTCCTTGGCCGCTGTTAATAGTTCGTTAGCTCATAACACGTTACCTTTAAACTTGGAAAAAAAACAAAGTTATTGCATTTGCTCCAAATAATAATAACCTTCCTTCACTACCAGTTTCTATAAGAGTTCACACTAAAAATTGTGGGAAATCTGGCCAATATAATTGCATAGATATTTATAATTCAACTAAACATATAAAATATAAGGGAATATGGTTTGTTAATGCGCTCACCTGGAAGGAACATATTAATGTAATGTGCGGAAGAATAAGAAAAGTAATGTATACATTAAAATAGTTAAGAGCTGTAATGGGATATTCGTCGCATTTATAAAAAGTGTTTATTATGCTCTCGTTCAATCTATAATGTGGTACTGTATTATCGTATGCAGGTAAAGCCCAAAGATCTATACTCAAAGGCACGTTGATTATGCCCTTACTTTTTTCACTCAGGAAACTATTTTTATTCAACACGATTCTACGCAAACACTCACTCACTCTATAATAAACAGCTTGTCAACAGCAAACGTCGATCT